>VWZO01020975.1:287648-312393 GCA_013396975.1 Bucco capensis | reverse complement strand
CCGGTCCGCTCCCTGGACCCCCCAGCCCGGCCCCGGCTCTGCTTCCCGGGAGCCCCCGGTCCGCTCCCTGACCTCCCCAGCTAAGCTTCCCGGGAGCCCCCGGTCCGCTCCCTGCCCGCTCCCCGAGACCCCCAGGCCAGCCCCAGCCCCTCTCCTCACGCGTGGAACTCGCCCTCGGGCACCTCCAAACTTTTCTGAACAGACCGTATACGGCCCCGCCGCCCCCTTCTCGCCTTCCTTCCTTCCCTCCTCTCCTTCTCCTCCTCCTGTCGCCGAGGAGCGCGGCCCTGCAGCCTGCTTAGCCCCTCCGAGAGAAGGTACTGACCAAAGCTGCCTTCCAGCTCGCCTGGCTGTAAGGGAAACATCGGGGAAATGCTCCAAATCCTGCCAGTAGGATCCTGCTGGCACCTCGTGGTCTGCAAGGCAGCGCTGGAGCTGACTGCACATGGGCTCAGTCCTGCGTGCTTGGCAGTGCCAAAGAAACCAAGGCTGGATGGTGCTGGGAGTTGCAGTGTTTGATCTCTCTAGGCTGTAGACATGCAGGCGAAGCTCTAATTACACTGCCAGATGCCAAAACCAAACCCACACTTCTAGGTAAGCTTCAGCTCTTCCACAAGACTAGAGGCAAGGCAAGTCCTGTCAAACCAGTGCAGCTTACAAGACAAAGCACTTGGAATCATCAAATCATAGCATCACTGTGGGTGGAAAAGACCTCTGAAATCATCCAGACCAACTGTCCACCCAAAATTACCATGCTCATCCCTAAACCTTGTCTCTAAGAACCACATCTACATGTTTTTTTGACACTTCCAGGGATGGTGATTCCACCACCTCCTTGGGCAGCCTGGGCCAATCCTGATAACTCTCTGGGGGAAGAAATTCTTTCTAATATCCAACCTAAACCTTCCCTGTTGCAACTTGAAGCCATTTCTTCTTATCCTATCACTTGTTCCTTGGGAGAAGAGACTGAGCCCTACCTCACTCCAGCTTCTTTTCAGTTAGTTGTAGAGAGTGAGAAGCTCTCCCCTGAGCCTCCTCCTCTCCAGTCTACCCAACCCCAGTTCCCTCAGCCACTCACTAATACCAGTAAATACCAACCTGCAAAGCAGTGTTTTGCCATCCTAATAATCTCTGGCTCCAAATCTCACCATCACAATGATCACTGGCACAGGTTGACACACATCCCAGAACCACAGAAAAGTTAGAGTTAGAAGGGATCTTTGGAAGTCATCTTGTCCAATCTCCTGCAATCAGCAGGGACATCTGCATCTAGATCAGCTTGCTCAGAGCCCCAGCCAACCTGACCTGGGATGGTTCTAGGGATGGGACAATCTACCACCTCTCTGGGCAACCTGGGCCAGGCTCTCACCACCCTCCGTGTGAGAAG
Source organism: Bucco capensis (assembly GCA_013396975.1). Classification (NCBI taxonomy): domain Eukaryota; kingdom Metazoa; phylum Chordata; class Aves; order Piciformes; family Bucconidae; genus Bucco; species Bucco capensis. The sequence continues at coordinate 311,006 of VWZO01020975.1, read as the reverse complement.
TGTCCTCCTCCTATGCAGTCTGAATCTCCCCTCCTTTAGTTTAAAGCCATCACCCCTTGTCCTTGGCCACAACAGGCCTCCTTGTGCTCTCCCTCCCACACACGCAGTGCTTGGGGCAGTGCTCAAGAGTGTCAGATGCTGCTGCTCCTCACACTGCCTCTGCACCTCCCACCCCAAATCCAGATTAACCTCTCTCAGAGACTTCAGAGCAATCCATAAAGGTGACATAAAATAACTGTCTCTTGCAGGACGAGACAATAAAGCTTACAAAGATGAAAAATTTACATTAGTAAGTATTTTTCCTCAAATCCTGCTGTTCTTCCCATGCTTTATACTTCTGAGGATGGAGAGGGCAAGCTTTCCCCTCTCCACTTTCACAGTGATACTTATTTCTACAAGATTTCTTTGACTACATTCTTCAGAGAGGCTTTTAGCAAAGAAATGAGCCAGACAAGAGAAATACCCATGCTTAGGCCATTAAAAAAAAAAGAGAAAGGAGAGGAAATTCTGCAAATTCTTTTCTAGTCAAGAAATCCCCAGTACAAGCTGCACTAAAACTGGCTCTGTGTCTCATAGGGGGAAAAAAGGGGGGGGAGGTGGTTAAGATACTGGCACCACCTCTTCTGTGAGGACCTAGAGATGCCTTCCAGAGGTCAGATGCTTCACAACCCCACCAAAATATTTGAGAAAGCAGCAGTAAAGTAAGTTCCTCTCCAGGCCCTGAGGAAAACAAGGCTGACCAGGAATTTTCTACATGCCCCACAGTTCCTTAAGCCTAGAAAAGGCTTTCTCCTGCTTCCCATTCCCTCTTACAGTCTCTGCACATCCAAGAGGCTATTCCCTGTTCCACATCTCTCACTTGGGAAAGGAGCCCTAGAACAGGCAATGTTTGAACAGAGTAAGCTGAGCAAACCTGTGCCCTGGAGGATGTTTTGCTTTCTTCTGCTCCAATAGACTCATAGACTCAGTGCTCGTTGTCTCAAGGACTGTCTGAAGTAACTGATTGCTCTCTGGAGTTGTCCTTCTTTCATGCAAAATTTAGTTGGATTTAGACAGCCATAAGTTTTCATCAACACAGAAACAAGACAGACCAAGGGTTTTAAGGAAGGGTTTTTCTTAAGCACTGTAATGACTACTTAGCTGTGCCAGCAGTAAACAAAACACCTGAGAGGATGCAACAGAATCAACTGATAAACAATGGCCTCACAGTACTTAAAAGGGTCTAGAAGAAAGATGAGGACATCAGGAAGAATTTCCCTGCTGTGAGGGTGCAGAGCCCTGGCCCAGGCTGCCCAGAGAGCTTGTGGAGTCTCCTTCTCTGGAGAGATTCCAACCCCAGCTGGATATGATCCTGAGCAACCTGCTCTGGGTGACTGTGCTTTTAACAGGAGGGTTGAACTGGATGATCTCCAGAGGTCCGCCCCCCCCACGCTGGGATTGTGTGAAAGCATTTTGTTTCAGTCAACTGCTAAGTATTCCAGGTATCAAATCTGGCCTGTGTGAATTCAGAACACACAAAAAGGCTGTGTCACTTGCAATAATCTGGATGACAGGATTTAAGAGCCATTCTATTAATTTCACCATCCTTTCTGGGTTTTCATGTGCAACTTCTGCAGTGCTTCTTTCCTCAGCAAACCCTATAAGCAGCTGTAATTTATTCAGCTTGCCCCCCCATCCCCTTCTTCAAGATTTACAGTGATACATATCTTCAGCAATTTTCCCCAGGAGATCTTTTGTTGCTTCAACTTGAAAACATCCATTCACCTTCCAAAGGAAAGTCAGGACAGTTTATTATCCATCAGACAATTTGAATCTGATTCTTCTGCTAAAGGCTGTGACTGCAGGCAACCATCTGGGGTCTGGACACACAAAAGGCTGTTGGTAAGGGTGTCCACACAAAAGCACCATGGGGATATGGACGTGTGGACTGGACAAAGACACCCCATTGATTGTCTTTGGGTTTCTGGGGGGGTTGTGAGGGTTCCATAAGCATCTAATCAGAGAATTAAGCATCAGGGAGGCAGCCCTCAGATGGCAGACATCAGCTCCAGCAAGGACAGATGGTGAACAAAGGTGAAAAGCACACAATAGGCATGGGGCAGCTTTCTTGCACAAGCTGCCCCACTTCCTCAGCTCAAGTGGCACTCCTGTGTTGGGAAGAGAAAAGGTCTTGTTTTCTTTCTGGGTCTGTCACACCTACAGAGCTCTGCAGAGTCCCTGCTCATATTTTCTCTGAAGTATTGCCTGCCCTACCTGGGACAATGCACAGCAGAGATAGGATCTCTGGGAAGGGAAATGAGGTTGACTGCAGTTGAGATCCTGGTCTGGCATAATTGTTTGTCAAGGGGAATGCACCTTGCTGACTGCTAAAATAGAAACTCAAGGGCTGAGGAGACAAAAGGAAACAACCTCATCACTTAACTCACCCTCAAAAAAATATACCTGAAAACAATTTTTAGCTTCTTTTTCAAGCTGCTATGATGGATCTAAAAAGATTCATGAAGGAACAAGTTGGTGTCCAACAGAGCTTTTTCCTATGGTAATGTCTGTGCAGTTTAGATGATGTCAGGTAGACTCCACATCCCACTGCTAAGAAAATTCTGAAAGACTAAGTGTACTTCTAGCCCATCTTGTACTTCCCCACAATTTCCCAAACCAGAGGATAAATAGTTTTACATCCCAGCAAGGATACAGTAACTCTCCAGGCAACAAAGGCCAAATATTGAAATAAAGAGGATGATGCCAGCAGGAAAACTGAAAAATCTGAGCTTACAGGTCAATAGAAATAGCATTAGCCTTCTGAGATGACACAATCCTTGCTACATTTGTAAAATACCTAAACTAGCACAGTTGCTGTGGTCTAGGAGAAGAGAATAAGTGTTTCCTTTTTCTTTTGTAGTATTTTCTCTCTTAAAAAAAAAGAATGAAAGAAAAAGAGATAGAATGAAATACAAAACTGCAGAGGAACTTGCCTAGAGGAGTGCACAAAACAACCTCCCATGCTCTGTCTGTCTTCCTACTCCTATAAACATAGAGGAATAGATAAAAGCCTTGGAAAGGCTTTTCTTGTTGGGTGGAACATTGCCCAGGCATGGACATGTTCAGCATCTTTGGGAAGGTTGTCAGTTGCTCACTTTAGGTTAGCCCAGCTGCCTTCCAGATGGGGGGAAAGGTAGGATGGCAGCACAGCTGCTCCAGCAAGTACAGAGGTCACAGAACAATAAGGCTGAGCAGAGCTAATCTTCAGGAGGCATGTGAATTTGGGATGAGATTGAGATGAGCAAATAGAGAACTGTGTTACTGCCATATCAGCACAGAGAAGACACTTACACAAGCCTAAAGGTGTAATAGAGAAATCAACCAAGACTGTGCTAATCTGTTTAGAGGCAGAAGGAAAGCTACTCAGGGTTAATATAGAGTCTTCTTTGTTGCCTGTTAGTTTTAGAACTTCAGTGCTCCCTGTTGTAAGCTGATAGGATAGATTAGGTGTGAGATAGTCAACCCTTCCCTCCAGAAACAAATCAGGACACAGGCCTCTCACCCCAAATCTTTTGGGACCATGACCACTGAGTGTCACCCATCTCTGGGGCACTCACCAAGGGAAGACTCTAACAGCAGAGCTGGGGATGAGAGCTCGAGAAGCTCTCTAATTACAACTGAGTTAAATGGTAAGTCAGCAGCTCTATCATTAAGCTGTAATAATATTCCCTGATGCAGAAAGCTGGATTCAGAGATGGAGTTCAATAGTATGTTGCCAAACTGTGCTCACGTTGACAAATTAATTGGAGTTGAAATGAAACCTCCCTTAATCACACCACAATATTACCACATGCTTAATTAGAGGCTTTTTTCTTCATTTTTAAAACAGTTCTTTAATGGACAAGATAGCAGCTTTTAGAAGTTATATATATACATATATGCAGCTAGCTATTTATTCTATAGCTCTTGATCTCCCATCCATAGAAATTGCTGCTGCAGTTGCCACACACTTCAAAAAGCTTTTAACTCCACTTCTTTAGCTCCACACAAAGCAATCAACTTTGACTTGATCCTTTACAATTTTCTTAGGTTAAAAGAATCCATCCCACAGCCAAGATGCACAAAGCTTCCCCCACCCCCTTTTTTCTTTTTTTAAGAATAAATCACATTTTGTCAAAAATCCATTCAAAACCCAGCAGATGAAAGGAGGAGGATGCTAGAGAAAACCCAAAGCCAGTCATAAAGCATGTGCAGTAGAAGAGGCACTGGCCAGAGCCCATTTCTTACAAGCAAACACTATAAACATGCCTAGGTTGTTCAGCTGGAGAGCCTGGAATCATCTCTCACGTCAGCAAACTCCTGAGGCAGTGACTCACTTTCTTCCACAGAGCCTGCTTCTGGCTTTGGGGAGTTGCAGGGGTGGATTTTCTTTTGCTTTTGGCTTTTAAGGAGCAGGTGCCTGTTCTATTATTGCAATAATTGCCTGTTTGCTTCTGAACCCTTTGCAATCTTGCTCCTGAAATGTGGTTCCATGTGAATGGCTTTCTCCCTCCAGACTGCTAGAGATTTACACTCCACTTGGAATAAAGAACTCCTGAGATCGTTTTCAGTTCTCTTTCTGAAACTGGATCCAGAAAATTGGGGGGGAAAAAATACAATTCCATCAACCTTTCAAAATGTTAGTTCAACTATAGCTATTTCCAGATTTTCACTACAGAAAAAAGGTTTGTTCACTACATTAAAAAGTGTTGATATTTCTCCTCATTAAAAATATTATCCTAGGAGCAAGTCCAAAGCAAACCTACAGACTTTTATCAACAAAATAACTGAAACACACAGCTCTCTTTTTCATCAATGAAGATATTAAACAGGACAAGCCCCAGAACTGAGCCTTGGGGAACACTACTTGTGACCAGTCACCAACTAAATGGAGTTAACTCCACTCCCCACCACTCTTTGGGCTCAGACCAGTCACTAACTGGAGTTAACTCCACTCCCCACCACTTTTTGGGCCAGTCAGGTTTTTACCCAGCAACACTGCTCCAGCCAAATCCCTCTGCAAGGTCACCAAGGGAGGGCACAGGGGAGGTAGGACTCTTCAGGGAGCACAAAAACATACTCAGTCTCCCATCCTACAGGCTATGAATTAATAAAAAAGTCATTTAGCTAAGGCTGAGTGTTTCTCCTCCACATTTTTAAGGACAAAACCCTTTTTAAGGACTAGTTCCAAGGGCAATAGACAACAAGGACATTTCCAGAAGTGTGTTCTCATTACTGCTGTGCTTCCAGTGAGCCAGGAAAGTCACTGCTGACCTTGAGCCAAGGGAGAGGAGAAAGTCTTGTAAGGGAAAAACCATCTTAACAAAACACCCTGGAGGAAGTGCTCCCTGTTTCCTTTGCAGTCTGCTCCTCAGGCCTCCTCTGCACAAGTCAAGTTCTGCTCTAAAGGACATTGTCCTCAAAGTGCTAAATGCACAAGGAGGTTCTCTCTAGGAGAAAGTCATTCTCAATTAACAACTTCACTGCACTTCTTTAAGCAATTTGTTTTATTTCTTATGAACAAACTGTCTGGAGAGGTATTTTTAACACTAATTACCTTTATTACACCTCAACTTGTTTCTCAGTAGGCTCACTTGGAAATGAGTGGCAGATTTGCCCCAGATGAGGCTCATTTCCTTGCACAAGTATTAGCCTTTAAATGTTATGGAATGAAAATTTGGCTATGCAGAAAGCTGAAGTTAATCAGAACTCACCAAATATGGGGCAAATTACAGCCACTCAATAAACAAAACGGACATTAAAGCACCTCACTGAGATGAAAATGTTGTCTGGAGCAACCTTTCCACATCAGCTGGTTCTCAGACTGTCCTGGTTCAGAGGTGTTAATAGGTCTGTTGATGAAATGAGGTCATCAGAAGCTCTGACAGCCTGAGGAAGGATAACTGAGAGGTGTGCTGCAAAGCCCAGAGCCGGTGATGTTCCTGTCCTTCTGCTGAGGGCTTGCCCATGGCTAACAGCTCATGACAGGCAATGGTGTGAAATTACAACTTGAGCTGTGTGTCCCTTTCCAGCCATCCCCACCAGACACAACCTCAAGGACACAAGCTAGCAGTCTCCTCTCCTCTGAACCCCATGGCAAGACATGTGCAGGGTGTCTCCTCTATGGTATGTGTGTGCTTTCCTCTAGACAGCAATTCGAGTTATAATTATGTTCTTAATCAACTGCTAGAGGTTCCTAGGTCTTCTTTTAGCTATGTAGGAAACTTCTGAGCTTCAGTGAGGAGCCCCTGTCACTTCACAACCTCTAGCACACTCATTTCCCCAAATAAATCAGAAAACATCCCCCAAATGCCCCACCAGCTTTGCAGACACTCAGGAAGAGAAATCCATCACCCAGAGAGCTGTTTGCTTTTGCAATCCCAAATGCTTTTCACAGACATTGAATGAACTCAAATCCTCCACAACAGAACTATTTCCTGAGATGCTGAGAAGCCTGAAGTCACTACAGGAAAGCTTTCAAGTACTTGCACAGCCTCCCAAAATCTGGTAAAATCATCCAGCTACTGTATTACATGACACTGCAGAATGGAGACAAGTGTGCCAAATGGCTGTGATCCATGCTGAACAGTTTGGGAAGTTCTTGTCCCAGTTGTTGCCAGCTTTAGATCATTTACACATGAGCAGGAATTTGGTTTGCTTTTTACTTCTTTCTGGTTTAAAAAAGGCTGCAATTCTTCTTTTCAAGCCAGCACTACAGCAGCCACAAAGCTGTCACCTTGTATTAATTAACCACCAATAAGAAATGTGTGACTCCAAAAGGTAATGATGATGATGATGGAAGAGCTGTTGAGTGTCTCATTTCTGTGTCACCACACCACTAATGGCACTGGCACAGCCTCTCACTCCTTTAGCTCTCTGTTCACTACACTCAGAGAAGCAGATTGGTGATGATGATGATAACTCTACCACCCAAGCCCCTGGAAGATGTTCTCTGCTATGTTTTCACTCTGGACACAGAGGAAGGTTAACAATTCTGAAACTAGCTCAGGAATTCCCATACAAAAAAACATTTGGTTTTACACAATATCTCAATTCTGTGTTTCTGTTTTACTACCAAAATACTTCTCCTATTTATTTATTTTAGGAGGAGCATTCAATTAACTCAAAACAAAGACATCTGTGTTGCTGTGCTTTGGAAACAAAGATTGGTTTATCAAGTGTGATTAAAATTTCTAAGTGCCAAGGACTACCCTTGGACTTTAGCCTTGTTTTTTTCTTTTAAGACAGTCTGACCCAAAGACTAGTTTCCTTTGGAAACTCCCTTGTGTGCAAAGCACCAGGGAGACCTGTGCTCAGCAAGGTGACAAGAAGTGAAATTGTAAGAAAAAGGACAAAGACATCAAGATGATTTGGTTTTGAGGTTTTGGTGGGTTTGGCTTTGTACTGACTAAGTGAAATGGAGATCAGTCTCAGAGAGCCAACAGCTTCATCTCAAATCCACTTCAGCTGTACTAATGACACAGACCAATTCAGGGCCATGCAGTTATTTGGGGCCAAACCATTATCAAAGTGAAGGCCAAATCCCAAGCACTTGGAGCACCAGCAGGTACTAAGATGTACACAAACAGGATTCTTATATCAGGAAAGCAAGGGAAAACCCCATAATTCTACAGTGGCCTCCAAATATTCCCCGTTGTAATTGCCTGGAAATGATACTGTTCTGCCACAGCATTTGTAGAGCAAGGCTGAAGGAATTCAGAGTTCTCTGGTTTGGGTTTGGCTTTTCCCCCACCCCCCTAGTCCTCTCCTTTCTGCCTTTGCATGTGAAAGACTTTCTCTGCTTGAGAAAGCTTCAATGTCTGAATGCAGAGACTTATGGCACAGGTCAAAGCCAGACCATGTTCAGAGCTGGCCTTTCTGACTAACAGCATCACAGAAACAATTGTTCATTCTCACTTTTAGGCTTTTACTGGCAGTTAAGACTGGGGACAAGCATTATAAGAGTAAGTTTACTCTGTGTTGCTCAGGCTACTCCTGTTCTACATTTCTACCTTTACACTTTAGTATATGCCATCTATACAGCTTTCCCACCTGATATCCACACAGTGCCACGGAATGCTTCCTACCTTCTCCTTTGGTTATTGGAAAGCAGTTTTTATACCAATAAATTGTGTTATTGGAAAGCAGTTTTTATACCAGTAAACTGCTGTAATCAAAGATCTCCCTAGGTAATTGGAAAACACACACACACCCCCCAAACTGACAGAACTTGCAGCATGTTTTTTGTCTCTTCTCCTGTGTTCCTTTCTCACCTACCCAATCCTACTATCTTGAAGGCTTTGTAAATCCAGAAAGCATCTCAGAGGTGGCAAGCTGCTAAGTTTTTGTCCATCCCATAGAGTATGAAATACATCAGTGGGACAGTAATAGTAGTGCAAGTTTTAACTCACAGTATCACAGTATCCCAGTATGTCAGGGGTCGGAAGGGCCCTAGAAAGATCATCTAGTGCAACCCCCCTGCCAGAGCAGGAGCACCTAGACCAGGTCACATCTGCTCTAGACAGAATTGACCCTGGAAAAAACAGCACCCAGCTGTGCTCAACATCCTTTTCTCCTCCCCTTCCCATCTTAAACTCAAACATAGCAACATATTCCTCCCAAACCTATCCTACACACTAGAGTAGCCCAATATCCAGCACCTCACTGGTGGATTTCAGTCTGCAAAAATAACCTAAGAATGGGAAAATTCTCCCCTTTGCTTATCTCAGATCAGCAATTTCTCCCCTTTCCCTTCTTGGGAGAGGTGGCTCAATACAAGCCCCACCCTGGCAGCCAGACAATAAAGCTGCAAATAACTTCTTCTGATCAAAGCCCCATCTGCTTGGCAGCAGCAATTCAACTGCACTTGTGGTTTTTGTCTGGCTGCAGCTTCTGAATTGAATGATCCTTTCATTTGGATGGGAGTTTAAACAAAATATGGTAATTAGCAGCAACCACTGTGGCTTTCATGGCTACTGTCTACAAAGCCATCTCTCAGAAAAGGACTTGCCTCTTTCCCATCTAATTACACAACATGGTTGAACAATGCCATTTCCATTGAAATCAGGAGCTCTTTTTCTTTAAGGCAGTTACCAGACTTCCTGCCTTCACTACCTCTCAGATGGAAGAGGCTATGATTAAAAAAGAATTCCACCTCAAAAGCATCTCACCGAAATCTGGTTCACCCTCCCTTGAGGAGTATGGCAGAGGTTGGGAATCCTGCTAGTAGAAAACCACCTTATCCACCTTTTGAAAGGAAAGGAGGATTTAGCTTTATAGCCTGGCAGGTTGAAAAAAAATCTGATGTTATGTAGCATTGCAGTTTTATGCCATCATAAAAGACATCAGTGTGGAGTGATGAATGTTTTTAATAACACAGCCACAGTGCTGTAAAAATCAAAATCCTGATTGGGAAATCCTCAGTGTTATGAGCATGATGAAAATGAGCTTCTTTGCACCACCACCACCACCAGTTTTTGGTTAGGTATTATAATGTCTCACTACAATCAAAATCAATAGTGGAAAACTCCATCTTACAACAAGAAGAAGAGTATTTGGGGGAAATGCTGTGTTACAGACACATAATCACATACTGGGCTGGGCAGAGCTGATCCTTACAGGGAAGCCAAGGTGGACCTGGACCAGCACTTGGGTTGGAAGAGGAACCCCTGGGGTGGAACAGCAGGTGCTGCAGAAAGCAGCCAGGGGCTCAGTGTCAAACACTTAGTAAACATTAGCCCACAAAACTGGCTTGAATGGAAAGACTTAATCTGGCCCCAGTGCTGCTGCTGAGCTGATAGGCAGGAATAAAACACTGCTTGAAAGCCTCTGGCTGGCACAGGGATTTGGCCACCTGAATTCCCTTAAGCTCCTCTGACAAGTCCAGTCTAAAGAGTTCTCCTAAAGGCTCTTCTTACCACCTTCTATCTGCCAAGTGAAACATAAATGCATCTGAGGGAGCCACAGATTTTAGTGGTATGAGTTATAATGGGAGGGAACAGTTTTAATGTGTACATAATAAGTCTGACATGTTTGTGAAATTCATGTTTAGGAATATAATTGGAAGAGAAAGCTCCAGCCAGGGAAGCAGCATCCTCTGTTAGTTCCAAAACGATGAGAGTAACACACACAAAAAACCCCTTTCTATTTAAATAACATCATCTACTGTACATTCCCCAAACAGCTAAATCCTGAACAGACTGGGAACTGGAATACAGACAGCCAGCATTCCTCCCTCACATCCTGTTACAGAACTGAACAGTAAAACAGAGCAAGTTAAAATAGAAACTCTCTGTTAAACTCTACTTGACAGACCCAGCTTTTAGTAACCATTCCAAGAAGTGGTCTTCCCAGCCAGACACCTTGGGCACAGCAACCTGGAAGCCCCTCTTGTCCCAACTCACAGTCCAGCTACTCTCATCAAGCAATTCTTTTCCTTCTCTTCTTGGCCTGAGCTATTATTACTCCCCTGTCCCGTGAGCCAGGAGGCTCCTTCTCCAGGTTTGTGGCCCAGGAAGATGATGATGTGTGGACTTTTCTTACTACGTGGCATTTCATTGCTAGGATAGGTGGCTTGGTAGATAAGTTGCTTATTATTTTGCTTGTGACATCTTGATAACATAAAGGTACATTTAGAAATAATCAAAGATTAATGAATGATTAATAAGCTTTCCTATTAGGTGATACTGATTCCTAGCTCCACCTGAGGGGAAAATGTTTGCCATAACAATGCAACATCTGAGACCCAGGAGGCTCTGAAACTGCAGAGACTTTTCAATTCTCCTTTAAACATCTATGAGAGTTGTGTAATTTCTTTGGGTCTATGTCCCTCCCACAGCAGAACCTCTTGTGTTTGTCAGGATGATGCTAGAGTAGAGTAGGTGAGTAGTAGAGTAGGTGGCTGAGTTGAGTTTCCAAAGGGATGATATAAAGGTATCCTTTTGTTTAACAGCCAAAATCATCTTTGAATTACAGAAAAAAACAACTAAAAAAATCATTAAAAAGCAATTTTCTAAGGTTGTATTTCTTAGCAGAAACACTGCCAAATATTGTTACTTGAAGTGTTGCAAGGAGAAAACTGCATTCACTTGAAAAATGACCTGCCCAGAGGAGAGGGTTTGCCAGTTGTGCAGCTCCTGTTATGCCAGGATAAACCTCTCGGGATTTCACAGCAGTTGGGGCTGGAATTTATCTGCAGCCTTTCAGCAAAGAGAATTTACTAAAGTGAAAATACTACTTCTAAGCAAAAACTGAGATGTCCCCCCAAAAAGGGAGAAACCTACCCAAATTGCCATGGCTACAGCCACACACACACACAGAAACCAACCCACCACTGCTTGTCAGTCCATGAGTGCATCCATGGGCTCACAGGCAGTGACTGGACCTACTTGGATTAAAAGTGCACACTTTTGTAGTTATATTGATTATTCCAGCCCTGCCTCTCCCCCATCTGCCTCTTTTGTTATGCTTCATCTTAGGAAGCCAGACCTGATGATGATTTGCACAAGTTCCTTCCAACATTCATTTTCCCTGTGATTCCATGAAATTTTGTTCTCTGGAGGGGAAAAAAGCACTTTGTACAGAGACCAAACCAAATAACTATAAAGATAAAAATTCTGGGGATGCTTATGAATATGTAGGATTATCAGTGGTCAAGTTAACAGTAGGTACACACACAAAAAGCCAGCTGTCACTTTCTGAGCAGAAAAGCATTTTCAGACTCAGTTTGCCTTCATTTGCATTAACATCTAGATGGTTGCAGTCCCACCAGGTCTCCTGTGCTTGTTCTAACAATTGCACTAAGCTTGACAGATCAAAATGGATTGGCACAGGCAGCAGGAATAGGCAGCATTTCCATTTGATCAAGGGATAAGAAATTAGTTTCTTGTGAAAGGTTATTAAAACTTCACACAGGAAGATCTATTCTCTATCCTAAAACATACAGATCACATTCAAAGCCATGCACAACTACACCAACACATCACTGGGTGGTCTTCTCACCCTCAAAATGTCTACTTAAGTTCCAGCAGAGAATTTAAAGCATTACTACAGGTTTTCTGCAACTGAATTCCCTTGCCTTTGGCCTGATGCCTCACAACACAGCAGAGGAACACCAGAATTCTTCAGGAGAGAACTGCCTGTCAGGTCTTATTATTGAAATATTGAGAAGCAGATAAGTATCCCACTTAGAAGAGAGAGAGCTTAATCTGTAAACACTTCAAAGGGATCCCTAATGACTTCACTTTAACTCATCTGTCTTCATTTTAACTGCAGCTTTGATGTTCTCCCTAATCTTCCTCTAACCCTCTGCTCAAGAACACACAATCCCACAGGACTTGAGGGGGGCTAGAACATGCCCAAGTGACACATCAAATAAGCGTCACAAGGAGGTTAGACCTGGCAATCAATCTAGTGTACTTGAGAAGTGAATGAGGCCTGTGTGTGCCACACTTAGTGCTGACAGATCCTCCTCACACATGGCACTGACACCAAAAGAGGAGAGAACATAGAGGTTTCATGGTCTCTGACCACACCTGGTGATGGGAACAGAACCTGCAGCTGAGGGAAGTGTTTGCAGATCCTAGTGACCATTGTTGCACCCTCCCCATCAGGACTTTGTAAACTTGGCACAGGTTTTTGTGTTCCTCAAGAAATTACCCATGTTATTTTACAGAGAGATTTTTAGATCATTAGTCTATACCAATAATGGGCAGGCTAAAGGTTTGGGGTTTGTTTTTTTTAATGCAAAGTAAGCCTTAAGTAAGCTAATGTCCATAATATTAAGACAGACACAGAAAGAGAATTACTTTTACTCCATAAATATATTCCTTATAACTTGGTGCTACTGCAGTTCTACATGGAATGGAAAATGAGTGACTGTTTGTCACACTCCAGAGAAGTTACTCAGCAGTGTGAAGACATTGAATAAATGCTATTTCATGTCTTAAATACCCACACTACAAAACCCAGCACACATAGTAAGACTGTGAGACTACATACTACTAAGTAGTAGTACTAATGGTTAACTACTGACCACTAAGACTCTGTGTCTTATCTTAAGGAAATAAATGTGATCTTTATAAGCAAGTCTCAGAGAATATCAGAGATGAAGGATTCATCCAAAGAGATGACTCTGAAGAGCACAGCAAAAGATGAGCTGAACAACTGAGTCTCTGCTTTGCCTCCAATAGTGACCTTCCAGGGAATCAGGGATGGTGTTGGACATCTGGATGAGCACTGACACTCCTGATTTCTCCAAGGTTTAGAGAGTAGAGAACTCTTTGCAGAGACACTATCCAGTTTCTTTTTCCTACCACATCAGCCTAAGCACTTTCTTCAGACCTCAGAAATGTAAACATTGTCACAGTCCACATGCAAACTCTGCTACCACTTGCAGGCCTGATAACAGCATGAAACCTGCAGTAGCTAAGCAAGAGATGATAGCAAGCCAAGGCTATCTTACCACTGGCTAGTTCAGGAAGGCAAACATGGGACTCAGTTCTGTGACAGCTGTTTGCAAAACAAACAGCACTGCCAGCTCTGCAGAGCAGAACAAGAGTACAACCAAAAGCAAGTTACACAGCCACCTACACCCTGAAACACGCCATCAGTAAAATGCTCTGGATCAGCCAGCATGGAAAAGCCTAGACATCAAAGCACTGGAACATCCAAGTGAATGCAAGACTCAGGGGATCCTCTTTATCATTTGATGGTTCATCTATAAGCAGTTAGGCAGTGTAATACTCATGTTTTCCTACCAGCTCCAGTGGGTGGATAATTTCTCCACTTAGACTTCCTCTAAGCACTCCAGAGAGGTCACTTTTCTATTCTCCAGGGATTCAGAGGGGCTTGAAAGCAGTAGCAATAACTTGGCAAAAACCTGAAACAAAACAAAGCAGGATATGTCTCAATTACACCTCCTGCAAAGAAGGAAAAAACCCAACACAATATATAAATCCTATACTTCTATCTAAAAAGTGAACAAAAGAAACTCCTCTGCTTCATGCAAGCAAAATACAAATTCCTGAAAGAGGTAAAGACCATTGATCACCTGCCTATCTGCTACAGAAAACAAGAAATCTATTGCTTAATGTGGTACAAAACAGAGATTGGAATGCTCAGTAAGGCTCCAGCAAGCTGCACAAATGCTTCTCTTGCCACTACAAATCCCCAAATATGCAGCAGTAACTATGAAACCCCAAAATCCTAGTATGGTACAGGTTGGAAGGGACCTTTGGGGATCATCTAATCTATCCCCCCTGCTCCAGCAGGGTCACCCCCAGCAGCTTGCCCAGGATCACCTCCAGGAGGGGTTGGAATCTCTGCAGAGAAGGATGCTCCCCAAGCTCTCTGGGCAGCCTGGCACAGGCTCTGTACCCTCACACCAAACAAGTTCTTCCTTCTGTTCAGGTGGAATCTCCTGGCTTCCCGTATGTGCCACAACTTGTTTGAGAACAATGGGTGAAAAGAAAGCTTAAAAAGCCACAACTCATTCACTAATTCACAACTACTCCTTTATTCAGTGAGTTGCAGTGGCATTTTAGTCTGAAAAGCAAATAGTGGTGGCTGCCATTGCACAGATTCCAAAGAGAGTATTTCCAAGCAGATGGCTGGAGGAGTTTGGATCATTTTCTTGTTTACTTCTTCCACTTGCTTGTTGTTTTAAAACTTGGACCAAATCCTACTCAAGCACAAAAGTACAACTCGAGACGGGATTTTCACTTGTGTATTTGCAGTCTGTGCTAATAACAGTGTGTATATTTATGTCACATAGTAACTGGCATCAGCCTCAAAATAAAGATGAGAAGCTGTGGGGTTTTTAAGTTACATATATTCTATGCACAATCCCTTCTGGCATTTCTGTGAATTCTAAGTTCCTGTAAAATCTAACACAGATAAAAAAAATAACAATAATAAAAAATAGCTTTAGAATGAGTTAGTGCCTTGAAGGGTTAATAAGGAGGTCTAAGCACACATAACCTTCCTGTAAGAGACAAAGATCTCAAACAGGGCAGCAGGATTGGTTATCTCTCTCTGCTCTGCTCTGGACAGATCTCACCTGCAGGGCTGGCTCCAGCTCTGGAGTCCTCAGCACTGCAGAGACATGGAGCTGCTGGAGCAGGGGCTGGGGAGGACACACCAATGATCCAAGGGCTGGAAGCTCTCTGCTGTGAGGACAGGCTGAGAGAGCTGGGGTTGGTCAACATGGAGAACAGAAGGCTCCAGGAAGACCTTCTTTCAGTCTCTCAGTGCTCAAAGGGGCCTAGAAGAAAGGTGAGGATAAACAGGACAGGAGACAGGGCAAGAGAAAATGGTTTCAAACTAGAAGAGAATAAAGTTAAA
Organism: Bucco capensis; assembly: GCA_013396975.1. Taxonomy (NCBI): domain Eukaryota; kingdom Metazoa; phylum Chordata; class Aves; order Piciformes; family Bucconidae; genus Bucco; species Bucco capensis. The sequence goes on along the minus strand of VWZO01020975.1, from coordinate 295,646 downwards.
CTAGAGATAAGGAAGAAATTGTTTACACTGAGGCTGGTGAAACATTTGACCCAGGTTGCCCAGAGAGGTGACAGATGTCCCATCCCTAGAACCATTCCAGGTCAGGTTTTCTGGGACTCTGAGCAATCTGCTCTAGTTGCAGGTGTCTCTGCTTGCAGCAGGGAGGTTGGATTAGATGACCTGAAATGTCCCTTCCAATCATTCTATGATAGCACTGGCAGCAGCTCCCATTTCCCTGCTGAGCTGCAAGGATGCACTTTGTGGGCTCTGAACCATGGCACAGAAGACTTTTGGATTGCAGAACTTAATTCCTACCTATGTGATTACCTACAAATATCTACAAACATTTCTTTTCAATTACAACTTCATGGAGACTTTTAATTCCTCCATTTCCCATGTCACTGGATGTGGCTCTGGCTATCAGAGTGCCCTTGGGCAAGTTCTGAAGGTGAAAATGCCACAAAGGGAAGAAGAACAGCTCTGTCAGCACCAGGGTACAATCAATAGCATCCCAGATCATGCCCAAATTTTGAAAGAAACATTTGAAATTGAATGCTTGAATAATTTAAAAGTTATCTACTCCATAGAAAAGAGGTCATTAAGAAAGTGCCTTACAAGAGACCCACAACTTACATCACCTTCACCTGAGCTGAGCCTAAACATTCAAATTAAACAGTCCATAGCTCTGCCTCAGTACCACACTCTTCTGCTCCATAGCTCTGCCTCAGTACCACACTCTTCTGCTCCATAGCTCTGCCTCAGTACCACACTCTTCTGCCATGAGCCACACCACCTTATTCCACTCCACATGCCTTCATCTAAACAAGCCCACCCTTAGCTGCTGCCTAAAGCTCCTCCAGCTTGCCCACTTGAGGGCTGCAGGTTGCCTCTCCTCGGTGTTTTCTTGGCTTGGGTGTCTCAGGCACCTCTGGAGGCTCCAACAAGAGCCTGGGAGGGTTGTGGGGCTTAACCCTGGCAGGAGGTTGCCACCTCTCCCTGGCTCTTCACTATCTGCCTACAGCTTGTGGGTGGCCTGCTTAAAAAGCTCATCTCTTAACCCTTTTCTCTCCTGCTTCCTCTACCAGAACCTACACTCTGCTAAATACATAGCTGGAGAAAGGAAAAAAGGGAGGGGAAACAGAAGGGTGGTTTAATCTAGAGTAAACTGCATAGCAAAATGTTAAGGGTTGAAAATCTGGGGGGATCAATGTCTATTGGAAGAGAAAACCAAGACCCACTGTGCTCTCAAAAGATTTACTGATCACTTTCTTTACCACTGCAAAAGTGAAGGTTAAAATTTAAACATGGAGTGCAAATGAAATGAGGCGTTTATGAGGCTTTGTTTGATTATTTCTCTTAACTGTTATCTTCTGCTCCTCTGGTAAGTTCTGGGTGATGCAGTAATACCAAAGCCAAGTGTTCAAAGATGACAAATCAGGCCATAAATTCCATGAGATCTTGTAGAGAAACAGCCAACTTGGACTGATTATTTCACTTTTATTTAAATTAATGATACAAGTCCACAAACTCCTTGCCTGGAGCTTTTTGGTTTGTTTGTTTTCCAGTAAATTATGTAAATTCTTGAGACTTGCAAAGAAACAAATCAGACCTGAATTGCCAAGAGTGAGTTAATGGGAAAGAACTGAAGAAACTGTCAATCTTGTGCCAATCTATGAAACAAAGATATTATGAGCATAGAAAAAAGTAACTTTCATGTTTTATAAGCTAGTCTTGAAGTTTCATTCATCAATAATCATGCTTAGTATTTAAATTCTTACTCAGACACATTCAGAGCTAGGATTTGCACAGTGCTTTCTAAAGGTTTCCTCTAGCTTAACCCCTAGAGTGTAAGAGCAGTGAGTAAAATCAGTGGGAATTCTGCCTTTTATCAAGTTCCAAGGTTTCCTTTTGGTGTCTAGTTAAGAAATTAAAGTACTGCTATCAACACACTTTTTAGATTTAAAAACAACAACAACAACAAAACCAAACCAAACCAAACCTCACCACAATCCACCTTACCCACCTCTTGCAGGCTTACAAAATATCAGGGCACTCTGTATTAGTTTTGTTGTTTTCTGGTGGTGATTGGTTGCTGTTGTGGGTTGGTTTGGTGTTTCTGTTGAGGGATATTTCTTTAAACCCTAGGAGAGGAGATGAATTACTGCTGCAACACATAACCCTGGTTTGTCCACTGCAAAATCTCTTCTTTCCCAGGGAGTTGTAGACAGGATTAGAATCTAAGCTAGTTCAAAATGAACCTGCTGCTACTAGTGCCAATAGCAGTCTCTAGCAAGCTGAGGAGGTGTCTCCTGCCTGAAGCACACTCTGCTGCCATCAGTTTGTCAGAAGGAGATGCCTCATTTAGCATAGTTACAGAACATCCTTATTCTGCAAGGGATTGCAATCAATCAGCTCACCACTGAGCTTTTAGGGGACCCACAGCTCTGCCCTGTGCTCATTAACCAGGGAAGTGGGCAAGTGAGCCAGTTACTAATGTAACCTAAAGTGCCTGTTTAAAAAGGATGAAAGGAGAGAAGGCACAAGCCCCTAGCTAAATACAGCCTGAGAGAAAAGATTCGGTGCTGGTGAGTAACAGGAAGAGTTTCTGCAGTGGATTGACTAGGCTGCAATGCTCTGATGTCATTAGAGTGAGGAATAACTGCAGCAAACTGCTGGCATATGCTGACTTGACTGGGGTCCATATTGCTTAATGGCCCAGTACTACCACTGCTGGGGCTGGGCTCTTTGTTTCTAAGGCAATGCTGGCGAATGAAAGACTTCTAACGGATGACCAGGACATAACTATGAACCAGGAGAGGAGCTCTGCCATTACAGCACTCTGATGTACAGACTGAGGATCAAGAACACCACAGGCACATCTCCAGGAGAAAGGTGACCCCATGGCAGAAACCCAAGAGCTGACTAAGAATCACAGAAGCCTTATGGTTGGAAAAGGCTTCCAAGATCATCCAGTCCAAGCATCCACCCAACACTGCTATGCTCTAAACCATGTCCTCAAGCACCACATCTAGATGTTTTTTGAACACTTCCAGGGATGGTGATTCCACCACCTCCTGGGCAGCCTGGGAATCCTCCTGAAGAAATTCTTCCTAATTTGAACCTCCTCTGGTGCAACTTGATGCTATTTTCTCTTGTCCTATCACTAATCACGTGGGAGAAGAGACTGAGCCTCTACCTTACCACCACCTCCTGTCAGGGAGTTGTGGAGAGTGAGAAGGTCTCCCCTGAGCCTCCTCTTCTCCAGCCTAACCAACCCCAGTTCCCTCAGCTGCTCCTCAGCACACTTGTGCTCCAGACCCTTCCCCAGCTTCCTTGCCCTTCTTTGGACATGCTCCAGCACCTCAATCTCCTTGGAGTGAGGGGCCCAAAACTGACCAAAGTATTTGAGGTGCAGCCTCACCAGTGCTGAGTACAGGGGGAAAAGAAGAAAGAAAGAATGAATAACAAGGGAAAATTTGATTAATCCATACTATAACAGCTCCATAATGCACTGTCATCTTGAAACCTCTTTAAAAGGAGCTTTTCTAGGGTCTGATCCAGCACATATATGAACACACTTTAATAACAAGAAACCAACACAAGTGAATATAGGAGAAGCAAAATGTATTCATTAAAAGTAACTTGAATTAGGGCTGAAAATGCTCAGATTTAGGTCAAATTGAGCAGACATCAATAAAAGGAGTCAAAGGTACTTAGCAGTTTAAGTAGCCCGGTGGATAGTTCAATATTGTCTGAGTTTCTTTGCTGGAAAAGCTCTATTAAGGAAGCTAAACCAGGCTAGTAGGTGCAGAGTCCAAATAAACAGAAAGCAAACCACCTAAAGCTCACAGCTCTTCACATTTATCCTTAGAAATGCTAATGAGCATTGTCCTTGTTAGCAGGTGCTAACCAGCAAGGCACCAGGCTGGGCAATGGAGGAGCAGATGCCTTCATGGATTTCTGGGGCTAGCCTCAGGAACAGTGTCACACACTGAAACAAGCCAAAGAACAAATGCTTCTCAAAGCTGGCTGTGTGATTCAGAATGGAGACCCAAGGATGGGGTGGAGAACTACCAACAGCATCAGTGAAGCAGGACACTGCCATTGTACACTGAGGTATTTGCATCCAAGACTTGACTATTCCATCATCCTGATCAAATTCATAGAAGCAAGGAGATAAATGAGCCAAGAGACTTCTTCTCTTCTGCACTTGGGTCTGCTGTGGGTATTTTACACTCCCTGTCACCATGTACTTCCCACTCACCCCAGTGAGAGAGGACAAAGCTGCTTTTATTTCACAGATGGGACAACTATTGGGATAAAGCACAAAAATGCAGCAGAACAGGGACAAACCCTGTGGTAAATACATGTAACACATGGAGGTATCTCTGGGCTCTAAGCACCTACAAGATGAAGACACATTTGTGCATGTAGGTGCCTAGATGTAGGAGTTGACCTAAGATCCTTTACAAACCTTCTCTTAGAGTTTCCTGATACTGCATCATGTAAGAAAGAGCAGTAAAAAGCCAGAGGAGCTACAAGTGCAGCACAGCCACAGAGCTCAGTAATCACTCACATGGCCACTGAGGGTATGTTATCTCCAAGTGTTTGATGGATCCCAGAATTAGGTTTGCAGGTATCAAATGCCAAGACAAGTGCTCTGAGCAGAGGTTCCTCCATCCCTTCAGGCTCAAGTCACAGCCAGTTCAGTGATGTGGCTGAGCTGAAACTCTGCCTGGCAGTGTAAATGAACATTTTATACCCCATTTTGTCTGAAACTCCACAAGATGAAACTAATCCTGACCTTGGGGCAGGGAAGCAGATTAGATGACTTCACAAATCCTGTACAGCCCTTTCCCACCATTCCATTCCCATCCTATTGCTCAGGATTGCTGCCTAGTCCATTCCCAACCTGCCCCAGTAGGATTTAGTTGACATTTGTGCATTAACCACCTTAACATACTTTAAGCTATTCAGTGCTTTGTTTGTTTGTTGGATTTTGATTATTTTTCCTTTTAATTGACCAATATGGAGTATACCAAACACTGACATATGATAAAATACCCATGTTTATGTAAAACAAAATGTTTTAACTGCATTTCATCCATACTATCACATGCAAAATCCTCTGGGAAGGAAGCAGGCTTAAGTGGAACCCTGACCCAGGTTAGTCTGCAGCCTTTGCCCATCTTGGCTTAGGTAAGAGGGCTCAGCTCACAACATCTGCTTGCATTCCTGTAACCAACCTCAGCTGGATGGTGCTCAGCAGAGGACCAGATGCTTTAAGAGGATACTGGAATAGAATCCCAAGCCAGCCATATCTGAGTCAGGTTTGAGGGACTTGGGCTTTACAGCAGCTCCTTCTCATTTGTTGTGCTCTTTCCTAAATCAACCACTGGAAAGTATTGAGTCATTCCCTGCTCTGCAAATTCATTATCCACAACTTGGTGCTAAAAGGACTCATAGATAATTCATCTCTTGACTGTGAAATAGGCATTGCAAGGGAAGGAAAGCTACCCCAAGGTCAAACATTGCTTGGTGTTTGTGACTCACACAGCCCCATGCTGGGATATTGCTGCTTTCTGCTTTCCTTGGTTAGATTCAAGAGATGAGACTAAATCAAGGGGGGGAAAAACATCATCAAATTAATGAGACAATGTAGCTTACAAATGATCTGAGAAGTGTGTGGTTGGGGAACTGGCATTTTCAAAGGTTATTGATTGTATAATTAACGTAGATAATCAATAAAACTTAGTTAACATTTATGTAGGCATTAATGAGGTATGAAACCTGACTGGGAACATCTGACAAATATTGCCACTAGGAATCTAATGACAAATTTGAAGAGCAATCTCTTCCTGCAATCCTAAAACATGTAAGAACTAGAAGGAAAACCCTCTGCTAGATCCATTTAGTAACCTGATCCTCCTGCAAACTGTCTAAATTCCTTAGACACCACCTAAAGCAGGTACCAAGTCAGCATCCCAGCATGGATCTGTCATTAATCCCATCTATAAGTCACTGCCTTTCTCTCCAGAGGTCACTTCCCAGATTGCTCAGAGCCATTTCAATCCTCAGCTCTGGAGCCAAACCAGCCAGAAAAGTACTCAGCAGCAGGCATTACTTAGAGGTGTTAGGGAGACTCCTTTTAGTGAGAATATGCTCATTTAAGGGGTGGGAGGAGGAGAAAGGGGAAGAAGAACCTTTTTCTTGGAAGGTACTCACCTCAAAGAGGTTTTGTGGGAGAGGTTTGTCATGGCTGGGCTTTATTTTCCCATCAAAGTAGCCACTAGGTGAGTGCTTGGAGCTTGCAGATGTGAATGGAGCAGCAAATCTAAGTGGTGGTTACCAGCTGGGTTGGACTATGTCATTCCCTTGCTGCTGAGTTTCTCCTCAAGTGCTTGGAAGGTCTGTTGCACTTCTGTGGCAGCAAAGGAAACTGCACATTCTGCAGAAGAGAACCTGGATTTCTAATTAGGCTGTAATTGCATTCTTTCCTTTTCTACCTCACCCAGGCTCTAGGTGGGCTGGTTTGCAGACCACCCAGCTGTGGAACCTGGCAGACACTGAGTGCTTCCAACACCTCTCCAGAAGCTCTCTGTGAAAGAGCTGAGTTAATGCTCCATGTACCCAAGTGCTCAGAGCCTCAGCTTCCTCTCCTTCTGTAGAAAGGCAAATGGATTTGGCTCTTCCCTGTAAGGAATGAGCTGAAGCACAAGATGAAAGGTGGAAAGTGAATCTGGGAAAAACAGCAAATGGCAACTCAAACATTCTGAGAACACTAAGGAATCCTGAGCTAATCAGAAAAAGATTCATTTTTGTGTGTGTTATCTGTAGTTCTAATTAAATGAAGCAAGAGTGAACCTTAGTGCCACAGGAGTGGTAACAGGGAACTTTTCCTTTCAGTATAGCCCCCAATTTTTCCCCCAAACACATTAAAATCTGCAAACTTGTTCTGTGTATGAATCATTCCCTCAAATAAGGCAACCTCAGCAGAACCAAAATAGCTACAGGAAAGAGCAGGGACAATTCTCAGGGAGATGCAGATGGACAGGAGAAAGGAGCATAGCTGTATTTCTGTCAGAGAGAAAACCCAAACTTAAGACACAACACCTACTTCACTTCTAACAAGCACAGGGGTAAATGTACACATATATAGAAGTAAAACACAAAGAAAACACTACTCTTCAAGTAATTACTTTGCCACAGCATGTCTAGACTGCCCAAAATGACTTTAAACAGCTGTCATAAAACCTACAGATTTATTTTTGTAAAACACCAATTTTCCATATGAATTCTCCATACAGATGTTACGTTTTACCTTTGGACCAAGCAGTTTGTGAAGGGTTTATTTACTGCTATCACGGCACCAAACTATCCAAGCACAATGGCTCTGAAGAATCAAATCCAATCTCCTGTTTAAAAAGCTCTCACCCACACTAATAAATGGAATCATCATCATCATGGCTAGGCTTTGTGAACAAAGATCTGGGGAGGGCTCTACCCACACTTTTTCCAAGCGCGCTGAGGGCTGCAAAGGCCAATACGAGATAGATAAGAGTGGTTGCAAAAGGCACAGCAGAAGATAATATGATCAGAATGACCCATCAGCACATTTTTGAGTCTAGGAACAATGGAGTTTTTAATCATAAAACCAACCCCTGAAAGATGCCTTTCAGTTCTAGGTTTACCTGACCAAAAGAGTGTGTAACCAGCACCACGTTCTCTAAGGCTGCCTTCGTCATGGAAATGAACCTCACTAAGAGCAGCAATGTTGATGTTAAGACGTGATAGTTCATAGGCACTTAGGGAAGAACGACCCTCAGAACATCCACTATCCACAGTGTCAAGCATAGTTCTGGAGAGTTAATTTGGATGCACCTTTGAAGGCAGGTGTATGCCTTTGTCTCTTGATCTTCGTATGACCACATTAGAGGAAGATGCCTGTTGGCCACAGTTAACCAACCAGGTGGAGAGGGAGATGAGCTTTGGTTAGGC
>VWZO01020975.1:259809-287580 GCA_013396975.1 Bucco capensis | reverse complement strand
CCACTTTGTAAAGCCCTGTAGCAATCTTTCGATGGTAAATGGAATATGATGTTGAGATAAATGAAGGCAGGAAGATGAAACAGCTTCTGTTTAGCAGTGAAATGGTTCTTCACAGTCACTGAGGCTCCTTCCCTCTTCTAGCATTTCTACCAGCTTAGTACTAAAGAAAGTTTCTCCAAAGCTATTGACCCTAATAACAAATACCATTTTGGTAACAAGTACTAACACCACAGATAATGCCCAAAGAGGCCAATGCCTTCTTAAGCTAACACTCTAACTATATTGCTGTTAATCAATGGCTTGCCTACTTCCAGTGACTGCATCCAAGAGGAAAATGGTAATTTTATCATAGAACATAGCAACAATTATTAATGTAAAGATCTGCCACAAAGACATGAAGATTGGTCTGAAGGAAGCATGAATGGAAACATCTCTGTGTGTAGAAACAACAGAGGAGGACTCAGAACAGTGACATGCTGCTGGTGAGCTGACTGACAGCAAAGTGGTAAGCACCAGAGAATGTTGTTTCCATCAAGATCAGGCAGACTATGTAATTTCTCTTCCTCCAACAGAAGTTTATAAAATGACCACAAACCAGAGAAACAAAGAAAATGAGCAGCTACAGATGCGTGCAGGATAAAGTAAGCAAGACTGAGGCAAATTTCATGCCAGATGACACCTAAAGGATCTCAAGGACCTGTCCAAAACCCAGCTCATCGTCACAACCCAGAAGATACAGGGAGGATCCAACACCCAGCACCTTGTCCTGTGGGCTGCACACAAGGATGCTGGCCAGACCCCCTGGGCACACGTGCTCTGGTGCTGATGTTCTCTCAGTATGCTAAGAGGCTGAAAACAGATGAGTTTTCCCACACAAAAGGAGCAATATTGCATGGTTATTTCCAGAGCTCAGGAGCCAGCTTTTCTGTGTGTATACATCAGCACAAGAGCTGAACTTCCTTTGCCTCCACCCTCCTCAGAAAGTCCCTCTAAAAGTACCAGCAGACCATCACAAAGCAGCACTTGGTTTCCTGAAGTGTGTTTACCTTCTCGTGCTTCAAGCCCTGGGGTTGATTCCCAGCCCTGAGTTGGATGAAGGAAATGAATGCTGCTGAGGTGTTTTTTTTCTATAGCTCCATGTCTGCATGCTTCCCAACAGAGAGGAACAAAGAGCTTTTATCTCCTAGCAATTCAGATCACAAACACAGATTAATGTCACTCATATAGCTCATTTTGCTATTTTCTTGTCTACAGTTAAAAATTAAATAAACCAAAACCCCCTTCCCTATAGAGGAAAACAAGGAGAATTAGTTGTCTTGCTGTAAAATGAAAATGCACCTTAGCACTCAGTTAATATTTCTGTGCTCTTCTGACTCACTCACTCATAGTTGCTGGGTCACCATGCTCACCAGACAGAAGCAGTAATCTAAGTTACAACCCAATGCAAGCTCAAGATGACACACTTGATCTGGAGCCAAGGCAGAAGTATTTCTCTAATCTCTATTAATACTATTTTTTTAATGCTATACCAGTTAAAGATAGTTTAAGGACATTTTCTCTAATGACTCACCAAAAGTGATCCTTTCTGTTGCAGCCAGAATTAGCCAGAGAATACTACACTTTTATCCCCTTCCTCAAAACATACTTGTGCCCCAGGAAATTTCACTGCCTCTAGCTAATCCCATGAAAGTCCTTTCTGAATCCCTTGGGGATTGACCTCATGAATTTTTCATTGTTAGTTCTTGGTGGGACTGTCAATCAGAGATGAAAAAGAGGAAAACAAAACACAGACTGAAGTGGTTTGTTAGAAACACCACCTCAGTCAGGGCCAAAATTACATCAGATGGCCTAAAGAAGAATCACTTGGAAGGAACAGCATGTAAAAATGTGTCAGTGTTGTGTCCTTTTCTCTCTGTTTTCTAGTATTAATAGCTTATTTCCTTTTAGTGGGTTTTTTTCAGGCACACTCAGCATCCCATTCTGTTCCCCAAATAACACTGTGGGCACTTCACTGAAGTTGATAACAAAACTCATTGCCAGTTGTGCTTTAATCAGCTTTCCCAACTCTTCCTCAAATCAAACACAAGAACTGTTTTTGCACTTGTATGTAGTGACAGAAATCAGGCAGGTGTGGCTCAGGACCCCCAGGATGTCTGATCACCACTGACAAGGTGAACATGAGCACAAACCATCTTCTCCCACAAGCAGACACAGCACAACCACTCTCCAGCCATCCATGCACTAGGCACAGCAGCCCAGACTCAGGATTTTTTAGGAGCCCAAGCCACAAAGGTACTCTGCAAATGCTGATCTTTCCCTCAAGGCCAGAGAGTAATCACCTATGAAGAAAGGCAGAAGCCAAGCAGCAGTCAAATGACTTTTCTAGAGCTTTTCAGCTGGCCTTAGAGTAACTTATTCTCTGTGAACTATTTTAAGTTAAAGCCTTTTACAAAATAAATCTTTTAGCAGAAGAAAGGCAAAACAAAGGGGTCATAAAAGAGTCAAAAGAGCTCACAGGTGAGAAAGAGAAGCACAAAGTGGTTCTCAGCCCTGAAAGCTAGAGCTAAGCACAAGGCACAGGATCTGCCTCTCAGGTAAACAGAGGCAGCAAGGTTCCTTGGAAGAAGTTGATCTATTCTTCCCAGCCCCAGCAAGAGAGCTCAGATTCAGCTGTTCTATTTCTAGGAATACAGCTCTATACTGCTGAGACCTTGACATCTTTGCAATGTGGAAAGCAATCCCATCCGAGCTCAAAGGTGCAAAGATGTCCAGTGTGGTTATAGATGAGTAATAACTTGTGTATCTTTAGAAACAGAGGGATGTGAATTCTGTTAGGAAGGACCTACAGACAATGGAGATGGCCAATTCCAATGCAGCTCAGCAATCAGGGGACAGCCTCCCTCCCCATGGGAGCTCTTTGTTCTAGGAAAAGGCAATCTATCCTGGGAAAACAGAAGGAAATTTTCATTTGGGAATAATCACTCTGCTGTGAGAGCAGATCAATTAGTCCAGAATATAGAGTCAACATGGGAATGGGCCAGACCAATTTCTGTCACTGCCAATCTTGCTCCATGACAAAAAAACAATAGAAAAAAAAAAAACAGTCCAGGATAAACCAAACCAAAGTGCACATACAGGTTTCAGGTTTCCTTTTGCTGGCTAACCAAGGTTTTTTCTACACTGGATTTGAGCAACATGATTGACCCTGAGCCCTGTGGGTCTGAGCCTGCGCAGCCATTACAGAGAATTCAAGATAGCCTCATACATGTGCATGAGAGGAGGGGTGGGGTTTTCTTAGATCAATGTAAATCAAAGGCTTATTTCATGAAAGAATAGCTAGCCTACATCACAGATAGCTCACACAAGGCAGCTCTACCTGGGAATCCCAACATTGTGGGGGGGGTACTCATAGAGCAACATGAAACTAGACTTTTTGGAGATGACCTTTGTGCTTGAGTCAGTCNGGTGGTGGCGATAGATGAGCCAGGATTGGGAACCATAGAAAAGAGTAGACAGCACAATGGCTCTAGAAACACTGAGCTTTGCACTTTGCTTCATATATATATCTAACTAACTAACTCTAGTATGAAGTTAATAGATTTCTGAGGCAGAAAGGAGGGCAGGTCTCCTCCCCCATTCGTCCCTGTGCACTGTGACATTCATGCGAGAGGCCAAGCCACCACAGAGCCTTCCATTGCCACTGCAGCTGCTCTGGGTCACACAGAGCACTAAGAACTGTGGGGTTGTTTGCAGCTGGTCATTTTTCTGTTTGGCTACTTGGCTTTGTGTTGGCTGCTGGAGAATTCATTGTTCTCAGGCTTTTTTGTTTCTTTTCAAGGGACTAGTAAGTTGTCAAGCCATGGCAAACAAGCAAACTGGGGAGCTGTAAATATCACTCTCTCTCCTTTTCTCTACCAACTGGTTTTCCCTGCAGGCAAGTTTAAAATGGGATTTCTCAACTCTCCTTAGCTTAACTCTTCCAGCAGCAACAGAATGAGGATAATCAAACAAAGGGTTAGTAGGAACTTGATGTTAAATCCTGAACAGAGACATTTAATGCCTCCAGTAACATCAGCCACCTGAAGCCCTCCAAGCAAACCCTACTGATCAAGTAAACTGCAATCTCTTCTAGTTCTTTCCTTGGGTAAATAAAAGTAATAACAATATGCTAGGTCAAGAAAAATCTGTTCCTAATATGAATTTCATTTTGATGCTGCTCTTTCAGAAGAAAACATTTAAATATACATCTATACACACACACTCTTTATGTATATTTAAGACTCTCTATCCCTGTACCCAAGAGCTGAGAAAGCTGCAGATTAAGTTTAGTCTCTTTTAACATCATTATCACACTTTTCCAAAAGGTCTTAGAGAAAAATAGGGAATAGGTGTGTTTGGGGTTTTTCTTAAATGACATTTTAAAAAGAAAGTAAGAATCCACTTATTCAAAACTCTGTGCCACTTGACTGCCTCATGAGGGAAGAAATGGTCTGCCTGCTCTTTTTTCTTCTTGCCAGTTGAAGTTAGAGCTCAGTGAAATCTCTCTGAACTTTCTTTGTGCAATTTAAATCACAAGCCAGACTTCAAAAAGAACTAATACAGCAATTATGCTTAAAAGCCAAATAATTTGGGAAAGAGAAAGTCATCAGACCAACAGACAAAGGACTGCACAGAGCTCTAGTTCAGAAGGGGGGGGAGAAAGGTCTGTATGAATAGAGCAGGATTTGTTTCCAAGCAAGCCAAGAAGTGCTAAGATTTGAGAGTTAGAAATCAACCTTTCTACTCTAGTAAGACCACATCCTTCCTAGGAAAGAGAGGCTCTTTCTTCAGTTTCACTTTGCTTCCTTTCCTCTTCAGGCAATTAGATCTTTCATCTTTCTGAGCTTGCTAATCCTTTCCTTACTGGTTGCCCAGTTCACTAATGGAGGTAAACAGGGCACTGGTTTGGTATCAGCTGCTTTGGGTAGAAAGAAAAATGTGTCCAAGGCAAAAAAAACCTTCAGATACTGTCTTTGCATTCATAGTGCCAAGAGATCACATACAACTCTGAAAGTAATATGACATTTTACCAGAGGCAGTTCCCCTTTCCTCTCCTTGTAACATTTTGGTGTCTGCTCAGTTAATGTATGCAATTTGTTAGCTTTCACACATTGAGGCTCCCTTTTCTGGTCCCCATTTCACACTCCCATATGTTGGTGTCCTCACTGCAGGTACCTGCAGCATGACTCCATGCCTCTCTCTTGCTCTAGAGCCTCTGCTGTCAGAAGCTGCAGGTTGGCAGCTTTACACCAGAGACTGGCTGAAGGAGACAAGGAATAAGAAAGCAAGAGGAGAAAACTGCTGCCCTGCAGGGCACCACTCAACACACCAGATTATCCTGGCTTGTGCTTTTGCTCTTGCCTTCCACCAATTCATACTAACAGAAGACCCAAAGCATTTAGAGATTATATAGAATCATAGAATTGTTTTGGTTGGAAGAGACCTTTCAGATCATCAAGTCTAATCATTAACCCAGCATGACCAAGTCACCACTAAATCATGTCCATCTACTCCTCTTTGCAACCCCTCCAGGGATGGTGACTCCACCACTGCCCTGGGCACACTGTGCCAGGCCTTGACAACCCTTTTGGGGAAGAAATGAGAGGTATGTATAATACAGCCATTGTATGGCAGGATAAATGGTCTGTACACACTCAAATCCATCCTCATTCAGCATGTTTAACCCCAACTGAGACTGAAGGACAGTCATGCATGCCTCAATTGCTCCTGTATCAATAAATGTTAATAGTGATTCTATAAACTGTCAAATCTCCCTTCTATTAAAATTCTGTCTTCTTTTACCTTGAACAGGCCTCTACAGAAAAAAAACAGAAACAGCTTCAATGCATAAATATAATTCCTGAAGCATATCCCAGAATATGTACTTGAACATATTCAGACAATGAAAAAGGAGCCTCAAGATGTAATGTGCTGTCAACAGCAACCAAGCCTAAGACAGGTGATTCCACATCCCAGTAAGCAAGCAAGAAAAGGTAAAGACAACTGGTTTAAGGCAGGAAAAAAGCAAAAAGGCTTCCAGGAATAGAGAGTGAGAAAGGGAAAAAAAGTGTCTGCTAGATGTGTTTGGCAAACAGGTACAATTTTAACTGCTAATTCTTCTGCAATGTCTCAGGCACAGCTTTGTTTTCAGACCAAGTGTTTGATATCTAACACAGGGACATATTCCTGGCATATAAAAAGGTTGGGTTTGCATGTTTGCCAGAGCAGTTGGGTGACTTGGCACAATAACCACCCTGGAAGGGACATGAGGGACCTTGGAAAGTCTCTAGCCCAAACTCCTCCTCAAAGCAGGGTCAGCTCTGAGGTCAGAGCAGGTTGTTCAAGCTTTGTACAGTCAGGTCTTGAAACCCTCTAAGGATGGAGACTGCATAATCTCTCTAAGCAACCAGCTCACTGCCTCACTGAGCTCATATACTGAAAACCAAAAAGATTTGACCCAATCTGAACTTGGTTGGTTTCAATTTATGTCCTTGTCTCTCATCTTTCACAGTGAAAAGCCTGGTGCTTCACAGGGAATGGCAGGCATTTTTTTCCCTAGAAGTTTGTGACTGCTGAGTAAAATATGTGACAGACTTCAGTCCAGCAGAGGAACCAGGAATGAAACCTGCAGGATTTGTGAAAATACCTCAGAAAGAGTTCACTGGAACCTATTTGCCTTACACAAGGGCCAATTCCTCATTACTAATTGGTAAGTATAAACATTCTGGAAGAAGGGGGAAAATATTAATTAGCTGAAAAACAGGCAAAGAGGTTTCCATTTCAAGGGCAAAACAAAGCAAAATTTGTTGAGCATGGAAATGTCAGGATGCAAATTAGGCAGCCTAGCTGGCTGGTTGTGACAGAAACCACAATTTTCCAATCACTGCCTAAGGGGGGAAAATGTCAGAGCTGAACTAAATTGGCTAGATTAGGATGTTTAACTTGATATGTTTATTCTAGCTGAAAGCTAAACAAATCTCTCCAGCTTTCTAGAGTTTTCTTCATCCATTCTCTTTTTAAAACAGCTAATCAACTACTTGCCTAGCAATTCCACAAGAAAGAAGCAAAACTACAAATGTATACATACAGTTATACAACTGTCCATAAAATAGAATGATTATATATTACTTTTAGATAGTAAAAGGTTTAATATTTCTCTAGAACTAATTTAGACTGGTCACCTTTGATAGTTATAGGTAAATGTAGTTTGGCTAGTGAGAGATGAACTCCTCACACAGCTCAGCAAAAGGCAATCCACCATGGCAAATAGCAGTGAAGTTCCTTTCTGGGCCTAGCAGCCCTGCCTGCTGCTGTCCCAGCCAGAGAGACAAGACACCACACTGAGCTGAGCTTTCAGAAAGCTGGAGCTGAACAAGTGCTGCCTGTCATCCTGTCCACACAAGGCCATGCAGCCACAGTACAGTGGCTAAACACCTCATTAGAGTAGGAGAAGGCTCCATCCAGCACCTACTCAGCCAGTTTAGGGCTACTGTGATCATCCCTGATTTCCACTACAACACGGATACATCTTCAAACTAGCCAGTATCCTACCTCAGTGAAATTCTGGTGACTTCTGAGAGAAGAGATACTTATGCCTTCTCAGGCACAGCACTGCTGAAGCCTCTTCTCTCCAGTTCAGTCCTAGAGGATGTGCAGGTCACAGAAGGCTCCATTACTGGAGCTCAGTTTTTGTGGTTGTCTAGCAGTAAAATGCCCCATCCAGGACAGAAGAATGCACCTCTGTGAGGAGGACAGAAGAGGGATTGAATGAGAAGAGCTCTCCTCCTGTGTGAATGAGCAGAACAACGAGTATTCTCCATCTCTTCTCACATGTTTGAGAAGAGAGTCACTGGATCCAGGCACTATGTTCTCTACTGTCTCCTCTACAAAGAGGTCTCTTAAGAAGATGCAGCCTGAGAACACAGCTGAGAATGGAGCAGAGCAGCCAGAATCTGACAAAAGCCTAGAGGAGTCACCCATAGATGCTTTGCTTTAGAAGAACATGTCCAACCATGCCTCTAGGATTTATGATTTGGGGAAAACTATAATCAGAAATCAGGATTCTGCTTGCCTGATCTCATCCTAAAGATGTTTTCATTGAGAGGGACAATCTATTTCCACCACTGTCCTTGGACCCAAATATATATATATTCTTTTTTTATACAGCAAGTAGAGCTTCACATTATTTATCCTCTTTATCAAACTATAGCCTTTACATTAAACACTGAATTGTTATTAAATTCCTCTTTCTAGTAATCTATAAAATACTAACCACTAAATGTCCATTGCTCAATGTCCTAGACCTGTGAGAGGAAGAAAAGACTAAGTGCATCCAATTGGACTGTAAATGACATGAGTTCTATTTTGAGCTTGACATCACTCATCCTGCTATTTCCATGTAATTATATTTAGCCTTCAATCCATCCCCAGCAGCCCTGATATTTCATTTTGTTAGTTTGTCTGCTCTGACCAGTGACTTGACAAAAATAACTCTACTTTAAAACATGGCTTCAGAAAATGAACCCTAGAGCCACATTCAGAACTCATCAACACTTCTGTGCAAAAGGGAAAATACCAGGAGTGCCCAAGATGACAACAGGAGCTGCTGAGAGCAAGGACAGGAAAAAAATGACAATTCAGAAAAACACACATGCAGGTTTCAGTTCTGAACTGTTTAATAGCCTAGAATACAAATTTGTCAGCAAATACTGTTACTTTATTATAAACTAAATTCATACACATAAGGTTTCTATATAAAAACCCTCTTTTCAGATGGTATTTCCTCTGCTAGATGTTAGGTTAAAAAATGATCCCGCAGTATTTTTAGTAGTCAGTTGCTACCTATACTTCAGTTAAATCTAGTTTCTGCAGACATTCTCTAACCTAACTTACTTGCTCTGTAAGGAACCTTCACTGGGTACACCCAGTTCTTCTACACAACATTGCCTGAGTCTCAGTTGCACCACTTCCCTTTGGACAGGAACAAAGGATACTTCCACATTCCTTACAGGAATTCAGTGCTCATCTAGCAAATAAGGATCCTACAGATCTAGGAGAGAGTCTAAATTTGACTTCTTCCCTGAACTCAAATGATCAGCCTCAACATAAAGCACAAAGTTCAACAGCCCAACTAGCAAAAATTATTGCTGCCTTTTTCAATGTTGCCGTTTTTAAACAGGCAGAAGTTTCCTGTTCTTTCCCAAACCTACCAACAAACACAAAAGGATGCCCCTCAAGGCACCAACAGAAATGGCTTTGGGTGAATAAACCTATTTTGAAGGCAATCAGTAGGAAATAGCATGTGATGATTGTGTTTTGGATGTGGAAAAAAGTGGAACTTACAAATTAAGAGTGCCCCTAAGCTCTATCCTGCTGGACTTCCCTCAAATCCAGATGTATCCCTGCCTCCCCTTGCTGAGCTCTGCTCAGCCTTGCCCCAAGGTGTTGAATGACACCCTCAGGGTACTGCTGGAAAAGAATAAAAGCTTTTTCTCTCAGCTAACCAATAAAGAGCAAGTCAACAGCACTCCAGGAACACCTATTAAAGCCTACCAGAGTCTAATAAAAACAGTTACTTAAATACTAAAGCCATTTCATTGCTAGTGGGTGAAACATGAGCAAACAGGCATTCCAACCAGTGCAAGCCTTTATCAAAGGCTCAAAAAAGAACATTTGTGCTATTTATAGGCACAAGCATAGAAGCACTGTGCCTGCCAGCCCATTTTATTGATAACTTTAAAGCAAAGCCCTCTTTAAACCAATTATCTCTTCAATCCTGCAACAGAGACTGGTGCCTCAGCCCTCAAAATTACTGCCACCAGCCCTTGAAAGGACAGAGAGCCCAGAAGAACCATTAGTATCTTAGCATCAACTCTGGGGTCAGAGTTTAGGTGTTAAAAACATCAGAAACACCATTTGTGTTTAGACAGATGTAAAGGCACAAACTCCCAAAGCTTAACAGAAATAAAGGGTGCAAAGAGAAACGAAACGAGTACAAATAAGAGACTTCAAGCTTCACACCACTGAATTCAAGATAAAAATAAAACCTTTCCTAAGATAAACTTGTCCCAACTTCATAATTACACCAAAACTTGAAGATGTTTACTTGCCTTTAAACTAAATTCTAACACTGATGACTCAAGTCAAGGCTCATTTAATCCTTTGCTCCCCTTCTGTTGCACACCATTTCAATCCTAAAACCAAGCAGCACATATTGTTTCAGTTCAGGTTTTGTTTTGAAAGGCTCAGCTGCAGGCTGGAGAAGAATAAACACACACTGCACTGGGAATTCTAGCAGCCCCCAGGTAGAACCCTGCTATGCAGAACTTCATTTTGGACTGCCTGGGGATGTCCTCACTGCCTGCTCTCTTCCCTTTCTCTCCTCACCTGCCTCAGAAACGCTCCATGGTTTGCAAGCTGATCTTTGTGCTTTGATTATTCATATGAGCACTCAGTGAAAAGCACTAAAGTGTAGATTCTGCCTTATTTCCTTCCAATCTAGGAGATTTTTGCTCTTTATTTCAAAGATGATGACACCTCTTCTATTTACACTTGTTCCTGAAGCCATTCAGGGATGTGCTCTTGCTCAGGAAGTCACTTAAACATAGTTGGTCTTCAACTGGCTGGGGAAGCAGCACTAATTAACAGCTTTGTATCTCCTCTGATGAAAATCTTTCCACAACCTAATGTTAAGGAAGTGATTAATACTCATGAATATACATCTGGGTTCAGTAACATATTACTTAAGTTTCATCAGTAAAGTAAAGGTCTAAGACAATTTTCATCACATCTAACATTTAGGTCCAACACACTTCCACATCAGATTCATCCTTTCCTGTGAATTTCTGTAGTCACATTGGCAGCAAACAATAAGCTTTTTATGTTACAAAAAGCACAACCCAAACAAGACAGAGAGGTAAGTGCAAGTTTTGACAGTGTGCAGGCCAGCAGCAAGCTGACATCACAATTTCTCAGAGCAGCCCCAGAGAGCACATACTCCTGACAGCATAAACACTGTGAGAGTTTCTAGGACAAGCATGTTGGTAGCTGGGGAGTTGCACACCCTCTGAAGAGGTAGATGCTACTCTTGACACTACTCAGAGCAAGTGACATCAGCAGGAGCATGCACCAGGATTTCTTCACACAGATGGGAATGCTCCATCCTTTCTCCAATCACCAGGTTAAGGCAAACACCACTGAAAAGTAAGGGTCCTGTCCAGTAGACACCACACACTGGGCTATCCTCATCTAAAAACCAGCTAAGTGTTGACCAAATGGTCAAAATGAAGTACATCTTTAAAATAATGGAAACTTTAATGTATTCTAAAACTCTTCCTCTGCAAATCCAGAGAGAAAGGAACATGCAAATGAAAGCCCAAGAGTATGAGAGCCTGCATCAGCCAGTTCCCTTCTGCAGGCAAAGCAGCACGAGGTGGCCAAAGGAAAGGAAGAGAACAGCATGAGCTCTGAGACAGCAGAGAGGCCCAGCAGCTGTGCCCTTGCAGCAGCCTGAGCAGCAGCTGGCTGGAGCTCAGCTAGGGAGCCATAAAGCAGAGCCAGGCATCTCTTTCACTCTCTCATACCAATCTAAGGTCAACTATAGCATGCAATTCTTCTTATATTCTCCTCTTAATGATTCTTATAGAGACTACTGAAATACTACTGGAGGCTAATATATTTTTACTATGAAACACAAGATGGGAGATTATTTTTCCTAAAAAGCCAAGAGGTCACCTTGGTAGAGTAACTGGATTCCATTCACAGTTCAAGTTCTCATCATTATCATTGATCTTTCTCCTTCAAGACTTCTCCCTGAGAAATTCCTTTTGAAGAATTGATTTTAAAGTGTGTGACAATCCAAAACTCTCAATAAATGTAGCCTTAATACTACTAACAAATCAATTTAGCCTCTCTGGTTTCCTAACTGGTACCAGCCAGGAGTAATTATAGTTCAAACACTTGTGTAGGACTTTGCCATCCCTACAGTGGTCCTTACAGCCTAAAGAACCCTGTAAGATAAAGTAAGTTATTTCTCTGAGGAATAAAAAAGTCATTGAAATTTGGCCTACTGTTTCTTGATACTACACACATGGAGTGATGTGGATAAAACTACCAAGCTCATCACCTTGAACTGTTCCTTCTGCTGGAGGAAGGAGCAAGTAGCAGGATGAAATGTTTCTCAGACATCCTCACATCACATCATCATGGCTTTAGAGCACATCTCCTGTCAGCACCCTGTGCTAAGAGACACACACCAATGCCTTGACCTCACTACCAACATGCCTGCTTTTGGTTGTACAGAAGATACAAGTGCTTCCTTCCTGACCATTAAAGAGTCAGATCCAAGCACTGGGCAGGTAAGGAAATTATTCTTGAGGGCTACAGTCTTTAAAACCAGGAGTTTCTTCATTGGTTTCTAAGCAGGTACCAAACTCTGTTGGCAGAGACAGAACGTTTAGCCTAGCATGCATACAATTCTCCTCCCCAGCTGAGCAGAACTGAAGTGTTGCCAGCTCCAAATAACTGCAGGGGTCTCACAAGATGGGATGCCTTTCACTTCCACAACAACCCCACCCTTTAAAGTAGGGCTTCTAGCTTTCATGAGCCAAGATCTGCTCTGAAAGTCATACTGGCTCACAAAAAGGGCAAGGAAAAAGAACAGTTTCTCATCTTAGCATTTTTAAGTGAGCCTCATGGATTTCAGTGGCGACAGTGTCAAGTTTAACAGGTTCCAAGTGTGCAAAATCACCTTCCTCTGTGGATCCTGTCTAGAAATGCTTCCAAATACTTCTAATGCTTCCAGTACTAGGACACACAGAGCATGAAGAATTCTTTCAGTCAGTACTTAAAACTTATTCTTCACTTCAGCTGGAAGAAGAAATCTGAGCATCCTGTCCACCCAACTTCTACACTTCACATCCCAACCTGCCAGCTTCTCTCTCCTGAGTCAGCAGGGAACAGGAGGAGACAAAACAGCTTCTCCCTAAAATCTTCAAGAGGTGAGCTTGCCTAATTTGATATCCCACCAGTTCACAAGCACTGACTGGAGAAAGCAGAGGGCTTGCAGGGGATCAACACTTCCCAATTTAAATGCTAACTAACATTTCCAGGTTTTTAGCCCCCATTTCAGCAAGCTGTTGGATTTGTTTGTTCCTTTTCCCTCTGTCAGTGGATCCTTTTAGAGCAATCCCACTGACCTTGGGATAAAGGTGAGGGTGCGTATCAAGCAGTTTCAACTTTTTGGTTAAGGAACAGAAAGGCAAGTGCAAAACAACTCAAGAGAGGCCTAGTGGAGTAATTTGGGGGGAAAAGCATGGGGTTTATCTTAAGATCAGTGTTTTGATGCAAAGGGGAATATTTTAACTTACACATACATAAATAAATCCCTGTTGGAACTGTGTTGGTGATCTAGAAACAGAGAGCACCAGAAAGCAGTTAACTACCCAATTCAGACTACATTTCACATACTATTAATTACATTAGCCATTATTTTGTCATTTATTTCCTAGCAGTCCTTCCTTAAACCCACCCAAAGTGGCTGGAAGAAGAAAAGACACAGGAATGAAGACTCAAATGTTTGGAACTCAGCCAGAAAAGGAAAAGCTGTTGCCATGTGTTAAATGCATAGGAAGATGTCACTGCAGAGCTGAATGCAGACTTCCCCAGTGCCTGCAATTTCACTTTAAGAAGTGTGGGATGACACAAAAAGACATTTTAATAGTGTAAACTCACTGAAACTGATGTTATCTAAACAATGCTTTCACAGCAGACAAATGACTGTACTCATAAGTAATGCACATAAATTTATTTATGCTTATATATAAAAAGCAAGATCAATAGAAGCTCATCAATATAGGCTCAGAAAGAAAAGAACCCAGTATAGGCTCAGAAAGAAAAGAACCCAGTATAGGCTCAAAAATAAAAGAACTCAGTATAGGCTCAAAAATAAAAGCAACATTCTCTGCTATAGGATGAAAAATAGGAGGGCAGGAAAGTGAGGACAAGAAATAAGGGGAAAGAAAAGCAAAAGGATATTACATTAAAAAACACTGCAGAACTCTGCAAAATATCCTAAGTCTCCAGAAGTGTGTGGGGAAAGACAGAAGTGTCAGAAGCTTCATATAAAATTCTAGAAACCTTTGATACTAACTGACATAAGGAATTTCACAGATAGTGACAAGACAGTGAGTTATTGGAGGGAAACCACTGTGGAAGTGTGCTGGACTGAAAACTGGTGAAGATCTTTGGCTGTTTGGACATCATATGATCAAGCAACTTCCCATCTAGCTGGAAGGGGGGAAAGCCATGTCATGGGAAACAGAACAAAAAACAACCCAAACATATGCTTGCCAGCTACCAGGCTAACCTCCAAATAATGGCACTGTCTAATCCTTTCACTAAAAGCAAATTAAAAAGTACAGCAGGCACAGAAGGACAATTCTGATTCTAGTAAGTGCTGAATAAGGGCTTAGTTCACTCCACTCCAAGAAAAGTCCAGTGCAAAAGAACCACTGCAGGTTTAATGAGGACATACACTATTGTTCATCTCCTGCTCTGCTGCCACCCAAATCCTCCATGAAATCTCCAATCATTAACAAATAGGAAAAGCAAATGACAAGAAGTTCACCCAAAGGTCAGCTCTCTGCACCAGGCCAGAGCTGCAGAGGCAGGAGGAAGCCTTCAGTGGAAGCATGGTCTGTGAAAGGACCTTGCCTTAGCACAGAGAGCACCAACTGGGCCAAAACCACTGGCAGGGACAAAACCCAAAAGGACAAAACTTCTGAGAACATCCNCAAACTATTCTAGGATTCTATGATTCTATGAAAGGGAATGTGGCAATGTTTCATTTTCAGGGATGCAGTATTAATTGTGTGTTACATTATGCCAGCATGGTCAGCAGAAGAACATCTACTATTGTGTCTGTCACTCCTCTAGTGGCCAGCCCTAACCCTTGCCATTCCATCACAGTATGGAGAGAGACAAAAGACTCTGGAATGCCATCTTTTGTAATATCCATGGAATGAGATTTTCCTTTGTTTATTTTTAAGACAGCATTCTCCTGACTGAGCCACTCTCTGCATTCTAATTCTGCCAGTGTAGTCCTTCACCATTACAGCAAAGCTCAGTAAGGGAGAAGCTGCAGAACAGGTAGCCTGCTAGCCCTTGCTGCCATCACTCTCATTTTCCATTTCCTTAGCTAGCAGAACATCCTTGGCCTCTGTGAATAAAAGCAAGGCATTGCCACTGCAAATATTGCTGTATCAGCTCCCAAAAGATTGTGGCTTCCTGCTCAGTTTGCCAAGGGAAAGGAGAATATCCACGTTCACTGAGATTTTCTGAGAGCTGAAAGGGTAAAGGCTCATCTATAAGGAAAACTAAGGCAAAGCAGACTGTGAATGATGCATCAAATACTCAACCACAAGTTTTGTTACTGATGACCAGCAGGTAGAATCACAAAAAATAATTCCATGTAACACTGGAGCACTTTATATCATGAAAACCATCATGAAACTCAAGAAGTTCCAGAAACTCCACTACTGGGACATGGTTTTTTGGTTTAATATCACATCCAGAAGGATGGTAGACCATTTCTATCAATCTCTGAGCCATTATTTGGATTTTTTGAGGTGTGAAGAGCAGAACTGAAAGTTATGTTCAGCTAATTTTGCACAGCTGCTTGTTGACATGTGCAGGAATTTTGGAATTGCTGAGGAAAAAAAAAAACCCTGACTGGCTGCTTTGTGCCTCTGGTGAGAGAGCTACAACCTGCCTCCAGACTGAAAACAGGAGGAAATGGTGTTGTGTTCCCTGGAATCAATCACTATGGATTGCCTGACAAAATTCTCTGGCACTAGAACAGAAGACAATAAACCAGATCTATTACCAAGCCTGGGAAGCACACCTGAGGTATTCCACTTTCCTTATGGAGGGAAAAGTTCTCCAAATCCTTTTCCTACAAAGTGTGAGAGCTCAATAGCACATCAAAAAAAGAGTAAGAAAGCAGAAATGGTTAAGAGCACACAGAAAGAGAAAATACTTTATATTAATTCCCATCAATTGGCAGGAATGGAAAAATAAAGACCTCCCATATATGCTACACAGCCACCAGAACCAAAAGCAACACATTTTAAACAGTATTTTGTGGGAGCTTATAAAGATTTTATTTCATCTAGGCAGCATGTCAGTAAAATAGGGAGCTTACATTGTAACAGGAAAAACAGAGGACAAGCTGCAGATGGAGCTGCCAGGTGACAGAAGACAGAAGCACCTCCAGTTCTGCTGGGCTGGCCTAGTGGAGCTTTCCCATTCTTCTCCACAATCAGCAAGCACTCAGAATGCTGCTCTCCCCTTCCCTCTGCTACAGACAATGTACCCTGAGCTACGCACCACAGCCTTGCTGCCTGAGCTGCTGCTGCTCCCCACGAGCTGGGCTGAGTGTGCTCTGCCAGGCCAGCTAAATGGGACACTAAGAGCTGCAAACTACAGCTACCTCTCCCAGAGAAAACTTAGGATGGAACTAAATCCAAGCAGCGTTTTCCCAGCTGAATGTTCAGCTAGCAACAAAATTCAGCTACATAAGGTTCCCACTGAAACAGTTGCCTCATGGTTATTTGACTGCAAGACAGAGCCTGGCAATGAAGAGAGAGAAAAAAGTGAAGTCTGCTGTGGATAATTAAGAGCATCTTCTGAAAAGCAGATGGGAAAGTGAAACACCTCCAAGAAACTGCCAAATCTGGGCATCAAAGAAAGTGTGCTGGTACTGCCATGCCAAGAGCACTGGAAAAGCCTCAGAAAGTGATTTGCTAGGTCAACATCAGAGCTAGATATAAGAAACCTTACCATTCAGCCCAGCTGAAATGGTAAGCAGGTGACTCATTTACCATTCCTTTACAAGTCAGCAAACACCAGCAGGTCTGAGGAACTGACTGCACAAACATTCTCAGCTCAGGGGAAACATTAAACAAAACTACATTGGCTTCAAGATCAGCAGGAAAGTATTGCCTCATGTTTTCCTCTGTCAGTGCTGGTTCTGCCCAAATGACTGTGCCCTTTCATCAACAAACTCTTAACCAAAGGGCCTGGGGACTGTTTGAGTTTGCAGAGCATTTCCCATGGCCTTGCAGGTACAAACAGACCAAAGACCTGGGTTTCATCACTCTAGGCCTAGAAACAGCATGGAATCCCTAATGAAATTAACTAAAATAAGTTCAAAAAGCCAGAAAGTGAAAAACCAGCATCAAAACTGTAAATCCTTTCTAGCTAAAACCCAAGAGTAAGAGCTTAAAAGGGCAAGACCAGAACCCCAGCATCGCCTAGTAACAATCAATACCTCTTAGGTCCTGTTGGAAATACACAAAACTAGACCAACACAAGATATATCATGAAGAAAAAAAAGAAAAAGGAGTTACTAACAGGAAGATCTTGACTAACAGACATTGACAACAATCCAAAGATAGCTGCAGAGCTGGGATGTTGGAGAGATTTATGAAGTAGAGCCACGTATGATGGTATAGCCATGTAAAGTATTACATAAAGGCATGAAATGATTATTAACCAGCTAAGAATGTGGGCATTGCATCAAAAAACTTCCCTCATCCTGAAAGCATTCACTATGTTTCCATTCTCCTGTATGCACTCAAAGGTACAATTCCATTCATCTTTGCTGGTGCAATTACTCCTAGTTGTAATTACTAACAGCTGGGACATTCAGACTGGAGTTCTACAAGCAATAAACTTCTCCTCGAGTTTAATAAGCAGAGTCTTTCTCTAGTTTTGTGTTGGTATACAACCTCTCCTCTATCTCCCAGTCCCTCTCTTTACAGGATGGTTTACAATTGTTCTTTTTTGTGTAACCCCCCTGACATCCCTCAGCCTCTCCATAGGTGCAGTGAGTAGCCTACAAGTTGGAAACCACAAAACCCAAGCCTGCTCTCACATCGCAGCCCTTGGAACAGCTCAAAACAGCCTTCCCCTGAACAATCTGAAACTGTACCAAGAGTTATTTAAAAGAGAATGATAAATATTCATCAAGAAACCATTTATTTAGATTCAAGGGTTGCTTTTGAAGCTCAGATGACAACTGGTTGAATGTACTATCAGTAATAATTACATAGCATAAGCAAAGTCACTCAATTAACTAGACCACTGCAGAGTTCCAGCTAGCTTTCCTGTGACAATAGATCCAGTGAGCTCTAATCTACTCCCAAAACACCTTTCCCTTCCTCTGACAATTATATCTTCAGTGTACTTTTAAAAACCAGCATTCATTTAGTACAGCACACATTTGTTGTACTTCCCAATTCAAAATCAAAGTTCTTTTGATTATATTTCTCTCTCAAATGGAAAATGAAATAAATTACAGCAATTTTTCCTTAAATTAACTGCCTGAAGCTGCTGGGAAGAAACAAAATAACTTATAAGCCTCATCCAAAAGCTTCATTTGATTGTCAGAATCTATGCTTGTAGCCATAAAATGTAGTTGAACTTTATGGAGGAGTATACAAGACAATGCAAATATTACATTTATGTTTTAAAAATAGGTCCAAAAAGTGTTTTTTAAGTATAGCCTGACAATGGAATAATGTAAATTCATCTCAGCTGTAATAACTGCCACAAAAATACACTAAATGCTGCTGAACATTGCTAAATGCACAACATCATTCTGTATCTTTCTTACCAGTATAACTCGATATAAATCATATATCAGGGTGAGAGGGGGAAGGGAGAGAAACTCAGACAAATCAGTGTCTTTGTTGACTTTAAGTAGAAAAAACCCCAAACTCAGAGAGTTTAAGCTTCCTTTGTTTTGAAAGCAGGAAAGCTTAATTGCCTAACCCCTAATATGGCAAAAGAAGAACACCCCTAATTTGTATAGCAGTAAAGTCAGAGAGCCCCAGGGAGCTGTCTTCCTCCAAGAACTCTTATAAAAGAGGAGAAACCAGCAAAGAATTAGAAACCTGAAAAAGAAGTTATGGAACATCCCTCAGCAAGAGCTGAGGCACAGGAGCAGAAGTCTAGAGCTCACCCCTTTCCATCCCCTCAGGCATCCACACAATGAAAAAGGCTAACAGCACTGCATACATATTCATAACATTCTTCCTGCTCTGCATTAGGCAACTTCATTCAAATTCATGATGCTGAAAGCAAAGCCAAATTCCCAGATTTTATGCTCATTTAGAGAAGAAAAAGAAGTCTTTAGGAGGCATTACAGGCAGTTCACACACACTGTGCTGATGAGGATTATGAAATAATTCCCATTCCTCATCCTAGATTAGATCACATCCAAACAGGGAGGAAGAGCTAAAAGGCCAAAAGCTCTCTGCTGAGCTTGCTGGGATTGTCTCAGATCATCCTGTCTCCCTCCCCATCCCCAGTCATATCCCAGGGATGGTGCCTGAGACCAAACACCAAAACTGAAGATATCACTATCCAGCTGTCACCTTGGAGAACTGTTCATTCATTCCATCAGTTCTCTAAATAATCTCTGTAAATACTGTGACACCAGTACCAAGATTTTACTCAGAATCATGGTTAAACCACTCCTTCAACGCTCCAGCTGAGAGACAAAACTCCTGCTGGAACAGTTAGTCTGTTCAGCTATTCCTGTTGTCAAACATCCCTTCAAACTGGAAGGGAAGGCAGATGGAGAGCCAGCAGGGAGCTCAACTCTGGAATCCAGTCAGCTCTCTGACAAGTCCCTGAAACCACAGCAGTGGAGTGGACTTCACATGTAGTAAGTGGCAAAACAGAAATTAGACAGTGTATTACTGATGAGATAGCTTAACATTACATATCAGAACATCAAACTCAGAGTTTTATTTGTATTTAATATTTTTTCCATGGTTGCACAGCCAAAGAGCTTGTTGAAAACTTCTTTAATAAAATTACCCAGATCCAGACTCAGCCTGTATTATAAATCCCTGAAAATAGAAATTAATAATGGAAACACTGGCAGAAACTAAACTATCTGTCATAAACTGTAGTGTAATTACTCTGCTTTTACTGACTTGCAGATCCCCATAACAGCCATTAACACCCTGGGATGCACATTTCCCATCCCAGTACCACTTCCTTAGCTGTTTGCCCTCTGCTGCCTTCCCCATTTTTCCTACTTATCCCTGCAAAAGACAAAACCCAGGATAAAACCAACCAAATCAACTTGGCACAGCACCCCAGCCATGAACCTGGAGTCCATTTGGGAGGATGTATTTATCCATCAAAAAGCAGATCCACACCAGAGACATTCAATTTACATCACCAGCTCAGAGCTCAGATAAACTAAACATCCAGATGTCAAGCAAAGGAGCCACATGCTTTGAAAAAGAGCCCAAATTGGATTTAAAAGACTAAACAGAGAGATTTAATTATTGAAATGTGGACAGGGATCTAAGTGGCTGAAGATAAAGAAGAGAGTCAATGGCACAAGAAGCTGCTCACTAAAATGAAGCTCCCTGCACAAAGTTGCATTTCTCCTGTGCTGAATCCTCGAGTTGGGAGACATCCTCACTTCTGTTCCCCACACACCAGTTGCTCCTCTCAAAGCAAACATTAACTTCTCAGAGAAAGAGAGCATTAGAAACACACACTGTGGACCTGAGCGAAACCCTGATTGCTATTTCTACTTGGCCACATGTTGAAACTCAGCAGGAGAGAGGTTGGGGTCCAGAGCTTGTTCTAATTAGCTAAACTAAGCATCTCTTTTAATACTCCAAGGAGAAATCATCAAAATCCATGCAAATCAAAAATTCTAAATGATTACTCTCTGATTATAGTCAAGATTAAGATTTTTATGACAGAATATGACAGGGAAAACCATCAGGTTAGAAGCTCAGCTTTCAAACCGAGTCTCTTCACCCTAAACCTAACTCTTCTTCTTCAATATCCATTATTTCTATTTTTATTTCTGTTTCCTCCAAAACTAGGCTATTACGTTGCCAATTGGCCAACAACTCTTTCACAGACACCAATATTGATTTCTTTTAAAGCAGCTACTTTTTCAGAATGAAAAGAATTGATTTTTTTTTTCCCTTGGCTCTGACTTGATAAAAAAAGTTCACTTGCAATAGCTAAATAAAACTTTCAGATACTTAGTAATGCAGCTGGAAAGGGTGAAGAGAATGAAGAAAAGCTTCAGCAATCAGCACAGCAGCCAAAACCTTTTCTCCCTCAAAGTACTGTATTAACTGTTTCCAGTCAGGTAACTTGGGTGGTTTGGTTTTTTTATTTGTTTAGTTTGGTTTGGGGCAGGTTAATATATCAAAAAGCCAAACAAACCAAAAGGAATTAGAGTAAAATAAGGTCTAAGCTTTATTCACTACCTTTGCTTTCATTTGCTCTCCCATTTGCTGGTGGCAATTAGCTCTCCATCAAAGAAGAAAGTGAAGTTGTCCCCATCCTCAGGAGAATGCTTGCCATATTCTGTGGCCACGTGCTGCAATGCAAAGGAGGCACAGAAATTACCATGTGTAAACACTACTTACTAAATATTTCAGTGGGTTTGCTACCAAAAAATAGGGCTTTGGTGGTACTTTGTTTTTATACAACATCATTAAGCTGCTTCACCCAACACAAAGGCTTCATCTGATAGTTTCTCCCATGTTTCTCTGGGTGTGTTAAAAGCTACCTGGGGACTGGAAAATCAGAAGTAGTTTACTCCAGGGTTTCTAAGCCTCAGAGATCCCACCAGTGCTAGCACTTGTAGTGCTGCTGTTGCTGTAATGCATGACAAGAGCTCTTGGCACCTGCAGCATCACCCTTTCTCCTGACACTGCCATCAAACCTTGGCCAAGCAATAGCCCACAAGAGTCAGCTCTTGCCTGGTGGTTTTCTGGGCGAGCAGCAGTCAGTGAGGAAGTCTGGACATAGTTTAAGTCTTCCTTACACATCCCTCCCATAGCATGTTTGCTAGACTCTGGTAAGATGCAGGTAACCAATTCTGTTAGGAATTTCAGCTTAACAACTAACAGTTTTAGGGAAGTCCTTCACCTCAGGAACTAGGTTTGATGAGAAGCTGAGATGTGTTCAAAGCCAGGCTGGATGGGGCTTTGAGCAGCCTGATCTAATTGGAAGCTCTCCCTGTCCATGGCATGGAATGGTAAGATCTTTAAGGTCCCTTCCAACCCAAACCATTCTGTGGTTTCCCAGCTCACACATTGCTCTCACACCCACCCTGCATAATCACCATGAATAGGTCTTCCTCAACTAGAACTTAAAAGTTAAGCTTTGATCCTAAATGAAGTGGCACATGCCTCAGTTTACCTCCTGCAATTTGTTCCACTAACAGTGATTAATACAATTCAGAGCAGAAAAAATAAGCACCCATCTATATATTACCAAATGCTACAGCAGCAATGTTTCAAGACTCTACAGAAAGAAGTAAAAAGAGTATGTGGTAAGCAGGCAAAAGTTAAGTGAGGTCTGTCACATTTTAGATCTACTGCCTAAACAAAGAGAATAAACAGACAAAAGAATCATGAAGAAACAGGGAATATGCAAATCTTGAGAGCATGCTCATTTGAAGAGAAATTTTGAAGGCAAAATAGTCAAAATCATTAGCAATGCTTAAAGTTACCCAATTATTTTAGAAAGATTTACTCTAATAAAATTAGCAACAAATAACTGTGGAAACATAATTGAATTACTGTGAAATGAAGTTCCTTTGAAGGCAGGCAGATAAGTAAAACTATTGTTTTCTAAAATTGAGTTCCTGACTGGAAAATGAATTAATTGTAAAGACACAACCACATCTAGGCATCAAAGCAATGGAGTTATTTCTCTAGCTGTAGTGTTGTAATTCATAGAGGGGAAACATTCAAGGCATTAGCTGTTATCACTAATAAACTCAAAGCTGATTGTTCTGCTAGGAACAGCTGAATCCAAGCAGACAAAAAAACCCCACGATTCTATACATGTTTATGTGATTTTAAATTATCTTGTTATTAAAGCACAGCTTTTAAATAAGCTTTTACCACTCCAGAAAATGAAGAAGTCTATCACTGAATGAGAACCTTGTGCTGGTACATGATAGCTAGGGCACAGTGGGAAGCAAGCTTCTGACCAGCTCCTGATCAAATCAGTGGATTTCAACGTGAGGCTCTCACACCTTGGAGGCACCAGAGGAGAGCACCACTCAACTCTAACCTCTGCTGAAATGATGCTGAAATTGGGACAGATGGCAAAATTACAGCAAGTTATACACCATTTTATATACACCACTAAAAAGCTCATGTTCCTATCAATTCAGTTCTTAACACCTGACAGTTTGCTGCTTTTGTACATGAAGCTTATGATTGCCTCATTTTCTAGTGCTGCCAGTGGGAGTGAAGAGTTTAACTCCTTACCTAATTATTATTACCAAATTATGCTTGGTATGGGGAGTTGCACAGCACCATTAATTATCTGATAAAGCAGGAAGGAAAGGTTTTAATGGAAACCACTTCATCTGAACTGCTTTAGCCGCCTCTTTTGTCTCTTGCCCAGCAATAAATGCAGCCTTTTCTGGACTACAAATCCATATAATCTTCATTCTCTTTCAAACAAATGCCATCTTAAATGTATTACTGTTCTGAAATGCTTTTTATAAAACACTTGGCACCTATCAATGAGAAAAAAACCCACATTTACATAGTTACTTTTCAAGAAAGCAGCAGCTGAGGAACAGCCCAGAATCTAGGAACAAAGCCAAGGGTGAAAATCTACAGAGCACCAGGCTGGTGGACAAGTTTGCCATAAGCCAGCAATGTGCCCTCATGGCCAAGGCTAATGGTTTCCTGGGGAGCATTAAGATAAGTGACCAGTAGGTTGAGGGAGGTTCCCCTCCCCCTCTACTCTGCCCTGCTAAGGCTGGAGTGTTGTGTCCAGTTCTGGCCTCCCTTGTTCAAAAGAGACAAGGAGCTACTGGAGAGAGTCCAGCAGAGGCTCCCAAGATGCTGAGGGCACTGGAGCAGCTGTGGCAGGAGGAAAGGCTGAGAACCCTGGGGCTGCTGAGCCTGGAGCAGAGCAGAGCCAGAGGGGAGCTGCTCCATGCTGAGCAAGAGCTGAAGGGTGCAGGGGGCAAGAGGCTGGGGCCACACTCTGCTCAGGGGTGCCCAGGGTTAGGGCAAGGGGCACAAACTGTAACCCAGGAGGAAAACCTTCTTTGCTGTGAGGGTGCAGAGCCCTATGCCAGGCCACCCAGGGAGCTTGTGGAGTCTCCTTCTCTGGAGAGATTCCAAACCAAGCTGGAAGTGATCCTGGGGAAGCTGCTGTGGGGGAGCCTACTGGAGCAGGGGGGTTGGACTGGATGATCCCCAGAGGTCCCTTCCAACCCCTCTACCATGCTGGGATTCTGTGACATTTATCCCTCAGAGAGGCAGGTAAAAAGATCTTGGACTCTCCACAACAGAACTGTGCCTTGAGATCTTTAGTATTCTCCATCTTTATGAAAAATGAAGTTTACACAAAGAGCTTTGGTAGAATCAGCATTTCCATCTTAATTACCTTAAAGGTTTTTGCCTTTGAAGAACTTACAGTACTGATTAAACAGTGATTTATTCTATTACCATTTTTTTTTGGAGTCAGCTATAGTGATCTGCAGTGTCCTTTAAAATGGACACATATGGCCATGAAAACAACCACTAAGGCAACTGTGGCTTTCAGAGATTTGTCTGCAGGCTTTATTTATACTATGTTTTAATCAGCAGTGGCAGTGTTAACATCTGCACCACAGCCATCTTCATCAGAGAACACAACACTAAATTCTGTCAGGATTCACAATTCTCCCTTCTAAAAGCTCTTCAGTGTTTTGTTATCTTGGTGCTGTGCTTTAGTGTCCAACTGGCTGTTATTAATCAAGTCCTGATGGAATAAAAACACATGGATGTTTCCATTCCAAATCTTCACCCAGTAAGTATACACTTAGCCAAGGAGTCAAAATCTGCCTCGAAATGTTTACAGACCTCACTTAACTTACTGACATTTTCAAATGCCACATCCTGCCAATTGACATTGGTGCAGGCAATGAGTTTTCCTGCACATCAAAGCCCATCAAGCCATGCTGCTCTGACAACTGAGGACCTGCAGTAAGAACAGCAAGCTCACCAAGTTCTACTTTCTCGTTTAGAAAACATATTTGCTAAGATTCCAGACTGCTGGAAATATGGGCGTGAGGTTTATTGATAAGAATAAACTCAACGGGGTGTTAGTTTATCATCCCATATATTTGTGTTTTGCTCAAGCAAACTACTGCCATCCTCCCTGAGCCAACAGGCACACATCCTGGCTGGCACTGCAACAGCTGCTTGGCTACTACAAGAGCACATCTAACTCCAAATGAACCATATTCATATCTTTGGCTTAAAATACAGATATGTACTTTCACACTACCTAACTTTAAACTCCTAATTAAAGTGGCTGAACATCAATTAGGTGCCTAAAGGGCAATCCAGAAACCATCCAAATGCTGAATCACCTTCTGAAAGCCCAGTACACCCCCGATTTTCATTTAGGGACCATAGTTCATTATGTGAAATTAGTTACAAATAGTAGTGATTCAAATCACCTAAAATTCATGTCCTAAACCAGCCAAGGTCAGCTCTTTACAGAATCATTTTGCCAGCATGATAAAAATAACAGCTATTTTTCTTCCCTGTTTAATTCTGCCTATGGAATCACAGCCATGAAACATTTTTATCTGCCCCACCACAGCCAGCACAGTGCTTTTGCTTCCTCTCTCCAGCAAAATAAACTGTGCTGGTAGAGTTTGCCTAATGCAATTACCACTAGATCCAATACTTCTGCATGCACAGACAAGACAGACAGGGTTGAAAACTCCCCTTCTCTTCATCACCAGCTCTGCAAGAATTCACATTCAAGATCTAATAGATTTAATCCTTCTTGCTGTTCCTGGCAGTTTGTTTTTGCTAGCAAAGTTGACAGATCTTGGTCTATTACATTTAACTGGTACAGTTACCTTAGGCTTGTCAGGAGGAGAGACAAAGGGAGGATTATAGCCCCCACAGGCAACATTGTCATGGTTTATGTGTCTTGTCAGCCTTTGTTATCATTTGTCCATATTCTAACCCCTGCATGGCTTGACACTGGTGCATAGTTATTCTCCATTTAATGTCTTCTCTAAGCTTTCCTAGCATGCCACTTTCTCCTTCCAGATAAATCACAAGACAGAGATCAGTCCAGACCTAACAGTGGTCCCTGAGGTATCATTCCTGCCTCCCTACAGCTCAATACTTTTCTTGCTATCATTACTCCTTCTTCTCGTGGTCAAACTCCAGGCAGAGTCAATCAGCAGCCACACAGCCATGTTATCCTGCAGGGTATGAGGGAATGGCTTTTAGAGGAGCACAGAGCTCCAAACAAAGTCATCACCCATGTCTCCAGGTGTTCCATCAGTGTCTGCAGCCCTGATGTCTCACTTCCCCAGCCCAGTTCTGACCTGAGTTTTACACTGACTCCAGAGAAGAACCAGGGTAAAGAAATGATGAATGAAGCCCTTGCTAGAGTAAGAAGAAAAAAATAGAAATACAACAAAAAAGCATCTTCATTAGGAGATATATATTACACAAATGTTTCTCTATGACCAAAAACCACTAGTTCTGTTGTTCCAGCTATGCTTGTCAGGGGTTAGGGCTGGGCTGCTCACTAGACAAGTGACAGAGGCTCTCTGTGGACACCTTTACCTTCCCAAAGGGAAGGGAAAGTGAAGCAGGGAGAGACACTGAGGGGTTGGAAAAGAAAACTAAAACAGCTCTAATGAAAATAATAATATAATGAAAAATACACAGCTATAATCAAATCCAATATCAAACCCAACCCCTGATGGCAATTACATCACTGTCACCACTGATGCTGGGTCAGGCACTGGGGAAGTCCCAGACTGAACTCAGTGGCAGATGGCAACCAGGATTTAGGAGCTGGATTCAGGAACACATGGATCAGGATTGAAGGCAGAATGGGCAGAGCCCTCCTTGGACACTGGCCATTGAGGAAAAAGCCTGACCCTTGTGATCCCTCAGCTTTATCCTGCCTGTGACACCCATGGGATGCAATCCCTTGTTGGTCAGGTCAGGGTCACCTCTCCTGCCCTCTCCTCCCTGCAGGTGCCACCTGTGCCTCCCTGCAGCCCAAGGTGTACACAAGGTGCAGCAGTGCCCTTGGTGTGCAGAGGAGCAAGGCTGAGGCAGAGCCTTCCCCAGCCCAAGCCTTGGTGCTCACTGTCCCCAAGCAGTGTTGTCCCTGCTAGGAGCAGAGCCTGGGGGAGAACATGCTGGGAGCTGCAGCAAGGGAGCACTGAGGAGACCCTGAGCTGAGAAGTAACTGAACAGAGTAAGTTCTGTTCTAACTCAAACCAGGACAATGCCAAACACACTCATACAACTTGGTGAATGCTGTGGTGAAGGTAAAGCAACCAGGGATCATTTTCTGCTGGAAGTATGAGCATAGGCATCACCATACTCTTCCTAAAAGAGAGGAAGTCCGAGGAAAGGTGACACCACACACATCTAGAAGAAAAAAAGCAAAAAGGTAATTAAGTTTTGGCCATCAGCCCAGTTAGCATTTACCCCAGGGAAGAAGGGAAAAAAATGGTGCAGGAGATTACACCTGGTCTAAAAAGCAGAAACAGCTGCTGAACTCAGAAATGACTGGATTAGTTCTGCCCCAGGAAGCCAGCCTGGTATACATCCCCTCTGCAGAGCACTTGAACTGTGCACAGTCAGAAATAGAAAGAGTTGTGCTGAA
>VWZO01020975.1:231228-259797 GCA_013396975.1 Bucco capensis | reverse complement strand
CCAAGGTGTACACAAGGTGCAGCAGTGCCCTTGGTGTGCAGAGGAGCAAGGCTGAGGCAGAGCCTTCCCCAGCCCAAGCCTTGGTGCTCACTGTCCCCAAGCAGTGTTGTCCCTGCTAGGAGCAGAGCCTGGGGGAGAACATGCTGGGAGCTGCAGCAAGGGAGCACTGAGGAGACCCTGAGCTGAGAAGTAACTGAACAGAGTAAGTTCTGTTCTAACTCAAACCAGGACAATGCCAAACACACTCATACAACTTGGTGAATGCTGTGGTGAAGGTAAAGCAACCAGGGATCATTTTCTGCTGGAAGTATGAGCATAGGCATCACCATACTCTTCCTAAAAGAGAGGAAGTCCGAGGAAAGGTGACACCACACACATCTAGAAGAAAAAAAGCAAAAAGGTAATTAAGTTTTGGCCATCAGCCCAGTTAGCATTTCCCCCAGGGAAGAAGGGAAAAAAAATGGTGCAGGAGATTACACCTGGCCTAAAAAGCAGAAACAGCTGCTGAACTCAGAAATGACTGGATTAGTTCTGCCCCAGGAAGCCAGCCTGGTATACATCCCCTCTGCAGAGCACTTGAACTGTGCACAGTCAGAAATAGAAAGAGTTGTGCTGAACCAATTTCCCATTAAAAACAAGGGGGGGACGGGGGGGGGGAAGGGAAAGATGCTTAAATGCTGAGTGCAGGTTCCTTCTGCAAACTGCAGCACAGCTTCCAGGTGAGAGCAGAGTTCTCTGTGCTGACAGAGGTGAGTACACTACAGGCATTCCAGGCAGGCAAATGTGGTCAGTCAGTGTTTTGCCACCCTGCACATGAAGATGAAACTGGCATAGCATTTGGGGTTGATATCTTGCTTCTTAATCACATTTAACTCTAAAAAAAGTGCAAGATGTAAATCATTATTTGTCTGGCAAACTCAGTTAAATTCCCTGACAGAGCTGGATGTCATGGGCCAGCCTTGTCAATCCAGCAATCCTGGTTTCCTTCTTTTAGTAGCCAACTCTAATTGATGCTTCACTTATTAATCATGTTGAAATAGACTGCAATTGCTCTCTAGTTTATTTTGAAGAGTGACATTTGCAGACAAATAGTAATAACTAAAAATTGTATATTCACCATAACCAAAGGTAGCTCAAATTTTAATTGATCGTTTGAAAACTGGACAGGAGAAGCCAGAGACCAAATGGTCTCTCAGGTATTAACTTCTTCACCTACATGTTGAGGGTGAAAATCACATCATGTCATTATGTAAACAATCACTGGACTACTTCCAAGGTTATATCCTTCACAGCTGGGAACAGGCAAAGAGCAGGATGAAAACATACCAAAAAATCCCCATATGGCAAAGCAGAACTTGCTTTGCCTCAGGGAAGGTACAAGAGCACTTGAGGCTCACCAGTAATAATTACAAATCAGCTTACAGACATCAAGTTCAGTGAAAGTCATCCCAGTTAAGTGCTCAGGAACATTTTCTCTTCACAAAACCATAACATTGGCCAAGTGATGTATTCTCTGCATGGGAAGGCAGTGTTGCTTTTCTTAACATGGTGGGAATTACCACAAACAACAGTACAAAGAAAACATCAGTGTTTCTTCTTCTCAGAACAGTTTAAGTTCTTTCCTCTCACTTGCAATATGATTTTGTGTTTTAAACAAGCCATTCATAGCCCATCCTAAAGGCTAAACATTTCACCATGAATTCCTCCTGAACTGTAAAGGTCAGGAAGGAGGAGTCAGTACACTGAAAAGCCTCAGTCCTCATGCTGCCTTCCAGCATCAGGCCCACTGGTATCATACAGAGGTGTATCTTGTCTAACTACAATTCTTTCTACTCCAGCACATAGCAGCAATCAGCTCATCAGCCTCTTGCACTGCTACTGCAGTCTTTCTTTAAAGGTCACCTATAATTTTGAAATTTCTCAACCAATACATGTTTCTAAATAAAGTATTTCTAAATAAAGTTCTACTTGAGAGTAAAGTAGTACTTCAAATCTTCTCTAGAGGATGACTTCAAGTTGCCAGGCAGTTTCCAGTTCAGCTGAGGTAAACAATCTATTGCAAACACACTGGATTTTTGTCTTGCAAGCATTTCAATCAGCACACTGAGGCTTTGCTTTTATTTTTGCAAATATTTGGTGTCTGCCAGCTAACCTCACCACCACCTTACAGTTTCAGGACTGAACTTGTTTCTGATACAAGCAGAAGCATTTTATCTTGCACCTTTGATCACACCTCAGCTAATTACACTGCTATTCCTTATAGAGGCTCAGGGGAGACCTTCTTGCTCTCTACAACTCCCTGGAGTGAGGGAAGGGTTGGTCTCTTCTCTCAGGTGACAAGCAACAGGATGAGTAAAAGGCCTCAAGTTGCACCAGGGGAAGTTTTTTCCCTGAAAGGGTTGGCAAACCCTGGCCCAGGCTGCCCAGGTCAGTAGTGGTGTCACCATCCCTGGAGGTGTTCAAAAACCATGGAGATGTGGTGCTGGGGGACATGATTTAGTGGTGACCTGGCAGTTAATGGTTGGACCCAAGCTTCAAGGTCTTTCCCAACCTAACTGTTTCTATGATTCAACTGCTGCCTTACTATCAGCACATTCACATTAACAGCACAGCCATTTTACTAAAAAGAAATTATCAAATACAGGGATTAGAAAACTTTCTACTTCCATGAAAATAACTTGTTTTTAAGGTACACCTCAAGGTACCATGAACTGACCACAGGCACTGCTTTCTGTTCTACCTCAGGAAGCATACACAGTAACTAAAAATTTGCTAGATTAACAACCCTAGCAGAGTTTTACTTTAGCTTTAGTTTCACATACATCCTTATTTCCAATAAACACACTCGTTTTGCTAAAGACGTTATTGTCTATCTGAGAAAATAAAAGAGAAGTTTGATACTTCTTTTACAAACAAGTACTGGAGTCTTTCCCCAGCACTGGGCCACAGCGAGCTCAAAATCCTGATGTATTTGATTCCCTCCTTTCTGGTGAATGAACTGAGCTGAATGAACAGCATGAACTGAGCATGAACTCAGACAACAGTTTTACCAGAGTCGGCAGACTGGATTTCTTATCTCTTTCAGACTAGTTAAAGGAACCAGGCTCAGCAGCCACCACAGGGATGTCTAGCACCTGAGGCTCAGTCCCTTCTCTAGCAAGGAGCAATTTCAGATGCTTATCACAAGATAGGAAGAAAAGGAAGCTTACAGATGAAAAATATAACTAAAAACACAGACTCCTTTCTCTTTCCCTTCTGCTGCAAAAACTCCACAGCCTGTTAAGTCTGAATTCATCCATGCTCAGACACTAGATTGCTCTGAAACAAAGGCAGGCATAAAGATGCCAGTTTGCCTTTTATACATTTTTCTAGCTGTGGACAAACAATTTGAGTGTCTAGAATTGGGAAAATTAATTCTGGGTTTACAACTCTGTGCCAAAACCTTTTGGAAGGTAACATGAGCACATTCAGAAGCCTGCACTCCAGATGCTCCAGGTTCACAAGTAATATTGGTACTTTATCCCCTAGTCCACCTGATTTGTCAGGAACCTTTTAAGATATGTTTGGAAGAGATTCAAATGAACCACAGATAATCACTGTTGCAATTAGTGCCTCTTCACTTCTCCTCATTCAAGAATACCTTGAACAAGGACTTCATTCTTAGAACCACTTGTGAGATCAATACAAGATTTGAACAGAACTTTTAAATATATTCATTTGCAAATTAATGAAATAAGCCTAGCTCTGGAAGTTCCTCTCAGCACCTCGTTCTGTTTCAGTATAGTTTGCTGACAATCCAGATTATATCAGAGGAAAAAAATGACACCATTAAACAACTACACAAGATACTTGAAAATATTTCTCCACTTGAAGTGACACAATAGTCTACTCCAACACATATTAAACTGAATTTCAAAGCAGTGATGATAAGACATCTTTAATATAGATCAATCTCTTCCCTAAAACCAAGTGGGTTTACACAACAGAAAGAGGAGGTCAGGAACTCGGTGGAGAGCAGGCGTGAACATGCCCCTCACTTCCACTCTACTAACAGGAGCATATTCTTTGGCACTGACAGCCTGTAATTGAGCTGTCAAGCAGAGGAAAGAAGTCAGGTAAGACTAATGACTCTATTTAACAGCACTCTAAAGTTGCATCTGAAGCTGGGTGCTCCTTTCCAGAAGGAATTAAAGACAATTACTTATTTTTAAACATGAGAATGAACCTTACTAAAAATCATTTTAATGAGTGGTAGCAAGAAGCAGAGTCAAAATTGGGATGGGATACTGGGTATATCCAGAGTAGTTAACTAGCAAAGGTTTCAGCAATGTGCTTTCCCAGCTCTCACCCTAGGCCACCAGCAGAGACCTCCCAGGGTGCTGGCAGGACAGCCTCACCTTTATGAAACAACCTTTTTAGTCAAAACCATGCAGATCTGTTATCTCAAAGGACTATGCCAGCTGATTATGTCAAATAATGTTAATCAGCAGGCATTAAGCTGCAAAGTGGCAAGTGAATGTTTTCTCTCCCCAAACTAGATTCTATCTCTAGAAGGACTATGAATATTTCATCAGGTACACTTTCCAGAAGGGAATGTTTCACTTTCATTAACTTTTTGCTATATTGTGGTTTCTCAGAGTCTTTTAAATCTGAGCACTCAGATATTTCTGGAGTAAATAAATGCATTGTAATCATCTAAATGCATCAGGAGGTAATTTTCTTTGAACTGCAAAACCTTCACCTATTTGGATGTGTGACTATTAAGTCATAACTCCTACATCTCTTGCACTTATCAGACAAGATCTTAGAAGCTTAATTCACCTAGACTAATAACTGGGTGCACAAATAATTTATTGTGGACGAAGTCCCCTTGACAGAACTAGATACCTAATATTACTACTGCCTTCATTACCACAAAATTGATATATACACAACCCTCTGAGCAATCACTTGTGACTAAAGCTACCAGAGTCAGTAAGGCCATCTCAGTGTGTATTAACTGCAAGGACACAGAGGTTCTGAAGATTCCAACTTTTCAGATGAATGAGTGCCTTAGAATGGCTCAAGAAATGGCATTATTGCACAAAAACACACGCTTTGCAGACATAGCCTAGATGAACAGAAGACAAACTTTGAAAGCTTCTATAATAAACATGACATACATGCACCAGACACCTCTGTTCATAACAGACAACTGGTATTTCCATCTCTAATTAAAATATCCATTCAAAGAACACTTCAGTAACAAAGTACAGCTAAAAAAAGAACAAAGAACTTACAGGTGGAGAGCTGCACATGCAGTTCATGGACAGCACAATTAGGTGTGGGGGGAAATGACACTTGCTCACACAGTCATAAATAGCCAGCACTGTGCCGAAGCACTGGAAATTGACAATTCCCAGGCAGTTTGTTTTCTTCTAGTTATTATCTAAACAGAGAAACTTGCACCAAACAATTTCTTATTTAAAAACAACAACACATCCACTTGCATAAAAAGTCAAGAGAAAGGACACAAAAGGGCTCTGGCATTTTCCTGTGATGAGAGTGCACACAGCTGATTCTCTTCTGCAAACATCACCTCTGCTTTCAACAGAACAAATAAGCAGATAAAGCATCAAACCTGTTTCAGCTGTCCAGGTGAGATATGAGGAAGGAAGAAGAAAGCAGGAAATTACCCAAGAAGAGTCAATAACATGTTATTTAACTTTACAGGCAGAATTAATCATCATTCAAGCTGTAATTGAATTAATGCAGCATTTTGGATAAACTCAATTTGCATAGGATTTGCTGTTGCAGGAACCTCTGCCCTGCAGTGTTAAACCCAGTCTTGCTTGACTGTTTCTTGCATGGACAAACAGTCTCTGGGATGAGAAACAGGACTTTCACTCACAGGCAAACTTATCTGTGTGATTTATCGCAGAATGGCAGGGATTGGAAGGGATTCTCTGAGGATCATCTAGTTCAACCCTCCTGCTAAAGCAGGGTCACCCAGAGCAGCTTGCCCAGGATCACCTCCAGGTGCCTTTGGTATCTCTCCAGAGAAGGAGACTCCACAAGCTCTCTGAGCAGCCTGGCACAGGGCTCTGCACCCTTTATGCAAAAGAGAGGAAATAAGCATTGACTAAACTAGGCTAGTTAAGTAGCAGAAAGACTTGTTAACAGGATTGACATCAATTTGCCTTTTCCTGAATAACTGAGTTCAGGCAGACTTAATATCATCTATCATAAAATCCAGTAATTGTTAGTGCAACAGAATTACAGATATGGTTTTCATTAAAACAAAAAAAAAACCCCACAACTTCTATCATGCTTGCAACTCAAGGTTGACAACAAAGCCAGGCTGGTAAAACAGTCATGGTATGTTGCCAACATAAACAATTCACATTAATTCCATCTGAGCACTGCTTTTTAATCAGCAGGGAGTTTGCTTTGTAAGAGCAATTTATACAGACTTCAGATAAGAGTTGTTTTGGTCAAGATTTAAGAAGTCTCTCTGAAAATCTCCTGTCTTTTCCCAGCCTTCATTCTTCCAGAAGAAGCAATTATGTACCAAGAAACAATCTATGATGAATGAAACACCTTTTAAGCATGCAATCTCTACTCATCAGGAAGCATTCAACTAATTCCAAAGTGGAAATTATTCTCAGCCAACAAACTCAAGATGAAGAGTGCGAGTTAAGCACTATTCTAACCTCACCTTCAGATGGCAGGTTATTGTCTTCCCTTCTGCAGGGCCTCTGTCCCTTGAGGATGCTTTATAGCCTCTTAGCTATCCAAGGATCATCACTTCAACATCTAATTATCATAGTGAGCAACCACCAGAAACAGCAGCAAGCTTCACCAGAGCTTCCAAAGGGCAATATGCAACACAGCACTGCCAGTTCAGATTAAGGTTAATTGGGCTTTCAGGAGCTTGCAATATTTGCTAAAATAAAATACAACTGTAGTCCAATGAAGTGATTTTGTTCCTTTGTCTC
The DNA here is from genome assembly GCA_013396975.1 of Bucco capensis. NCBI lineage: Eukaryota > Metazoa > Chordata > Aves > Piciformes > Bucconidae > Bucco > Bucco capensis. The sequence goes on along the minus strand of VWZO01020975.1, from coordinate 252,820 downwards.
AGAGCTGAAAGACTAAAGCAAGCTGGCTTCCCTCAAGGGCAAAAGGGAAGCATCTAGGGCATATTTGGCAACAACTGATAAGTCCCACACTTACTTTGTTGAAAGGATATTTAAAATGCATTTCTAGACTATGAAGCTGATTATTCTCTAGTCCTTTGGGACCAGACCATTTCTCAACAGAGTTTTAAAGTGCAGGTTTTTTAACTAGGTAACAGAAGATTCTTACCAAGAAACTGCACTTTTGGGTTGAAGTGGTATAGAGCGTGTCCTGCTGCCACAGTGAAGATTGACAAAGCTCACTTCATTTGAAAAGCTCAGAATGAAACACAAGCATGACCCAAAAACTGAGCTTCCCTACAAATCCTGCTTGTGACAGCACTTCAAATTCTATAGCTTTCCAGAAATAAAGAAGGCTTAAATACCACTAACATCAAATGCAGATTAAATCTGAGCAAGTCATCAGTGACACCAGCCTCTTTGTCCTAATGGTCCAAACTATTCCAAGGCATCATTTAAGGAAGACTCCCTAATTCTGATTTAATAAAGAAGGTGCTTATTGAAATACATCAATTTCACCCTTAGTTCCACAGAAGTCAGTCATATGTAGGTTTTAATACACTCATGTGTAACACACACAAGAATCTCTGCACACGTAGTGTTTTGGCACATCTGGTGTCACTGTTACCATTCACTGCAACATACACATGGACCTGTACCCACTGGGAAGCAGAAAGGCAAAAATCCAATGGATTTATGTCTTTGCACCCCAAAATCCTTTCCAGAGAGGGTTCAACAGCTGAACCCTGGGCTCTAAGGGCAGTTAATGCAAGAGCAGGCAACTCCATGTGAAGGTCTCTGCTTCTTCCAGATCCTTTGATACCTCACAGATATCATATTCGGGACAAAAGGAAAATGAAACCCAAGATTATTCACTAAGGTTCATCTCCAGCACACTGGAAACATGCTTGCTTTTATCCTATGCATTCTCTTTTAAACTCTTCCTGTTCCTTGTGTTGCAAAACACCACAAAAGTACAAGCTTAAGATATTTTAACTTCTTTCTCCATCACTCAACAACAAGCTAAGGAGACAACAGAACAAAGCAATTGTGAACTGAGCTGTACATCTCTTTGGTACATTAAATAAGCTCCAAGTTGTGCCCTATGACAACCTTACTACAAATAAATGCTGCGTGAAAAACGAGGTGGTAAAAACACCATTGTACTACAAGCGTGAACGAACATTAAACCACCACCCAGGAAAGGAGGTCACACCGTGAAACTACGAGGCAATGCCACCCAACCTCCTCGTTAGCATTACTGCAATTAGTCACTCATTACTTCCCTGGGCAATGCTGTGCTCGCTGAAGGATGCTGCCACATCGCTCCAGCTGTGGCCTCATCGGTCCCAGCCTCGATTACCAGCAAGACATAAAACTAGTGATCCTCCTCGGCTACTCTGGAGAGTGTAGACATTGTTATTTAAGATGTGTGAGAGAAAAAGTGCCAGCAATAAAAGCAAAGCAGCAAGAAAATAGATCACGTTGATAAAGCGCTGTATCAAACGTCTTCATCCCTGACACTGAAGGCACTTAGCGCACAACTGTCAAGACCTCGGAAGAAAACAATGTCTATTATTTTTTTTCCCCCCCGTAGTGACGGGGGGGGGGGACACAAACCACAACCGAGCCTGAGGAACGAGTCACGCCGGTGCATTACCTGGAGCACTGGGGTAACCGGTCCTACCGTCGGCAGCCAAGCACCCAGCGACGCTCCGAGCGTGCCCTGACACGACCGACGATGCCGCTCGGAGCACCTTCAGCTGCGGATCGGCCCCGTTACCCTACCGCCTTCAGAGCCTACGGGGCAGAGCCCAGGTGAACGGCGCTTCCCGCCGGGAGAGCTCCAGGTGCGGGGGAGCTTTACCGCCTACCGGCATCTGACCCGGGGCACAGCGCGGCTCCCGCCTCTTCTCTCGAGGCGCCGTGAGGGGCCGCGACAGAGGCGGCGGCAAATGGCCAGGAAAGAGCCGGCCTGGGGCCACCCGCGAGAGGTGGTGGTGCCTGAGGGCGCTGAGGGCGGCGACAAACACTCTGAAGACAGCAGAGATCTTTCCCCTGCGGCGAGGCAGGACGGGGCGGGCTGATCCCTCCTTCTCGCACCACGAAGCCGCCTGAAGCGAGAGAGACTCGGTAGCGTACGCCTCAAGGCCCCGGGAAAAACTCCCCCACATCGGTCACTACGGCTTCCCGCCCTTTTCTACTCAGGGAGGAGCTCCTCAGCCCCCACCACCTAGGCCTGCCAGGCAGGGTTCTCCTCACCTCGGCGCGCTCAGGGCCGCGGCGAAGCATGCTCATCCGCGTCTTGCTGCCTTCCGCGGGGTCCTAGTCCCCGGCGGTGCCCGCGGGAAAAGAGGTGAGGGCTGTCCACCCCCACCCGGCCCCAGGTGCTTGGCGTTACCTGCCCTAAGGGGCTGGGGATTGCCGAGTCCAGCTCTGGCATCCTCAGCACAGGAGAGACATGGACCTGCTGGAGTGGGTCTAGAGGAGGCCACAAAAATGATCCGAGGGCTGGGAGCTCTCTGCTGTGAGAGTTGGAGATGTTCAGCCTGGAGAAGAGAAGGCTCCAGGGAGACCTTCTTGCAGCCTTTCAGCACTTAAAGGAGCCTAGAAGAGAGGTAGGGATAAACTGTTTAGTAAGGCCTGTTGAGACAGGGCAAGGGGAAATGGTTTGCAAGTACAAGAGAGCAAAGTCAAACTAGAGATAAAGAAGAAATTATTTACACTGAGGCTGGTGAAACACTGGCCCAAGTTGCCCAGAGAGGTGGGAGATGCCCCATCCCTGGAACCATTCCAGGTCAGGTTGGTTGGGGCTCTGAGAAACCTTATCTAGTTGGAGATGCCCCTGCTGACTGCAGGGGGGTTGGATTAAATGACCTTTAAAAGTCCCTTCCAACCTAAACCATTCTATGATTACAGCCCAAGGGTGAAGCAAAGTTAATGTTGCTGCTCACCATCTCTTCCCTTAGAGCTGTCACAGCTCAACACATCAAGGCAGGCACCATTTAATCCTAAATAAGCATTTTCTTCTCAGACCATGCACAGATTTTTCATCCTCTCTGAACTTCCCCTTCTTGCTCAAGTTTCTCTTCTTATGAAACAGGGAACAGTAGGTGACACTTAAAACTTTTTGTTAAGAGTTTTAATTATGGAGCTTAGAGAGTTTTACTGAATAATTTGTTGCAGATCCACACAGAAAGGCATTCCTCTCATACAAAGAAGCAGAAGGAGCACAGGAGAGGAAGGATGACCTTCAGAGAATAATTCATCTCACCTAATGCAGACACCATGGGGCACTGCAGCATCTGCAAGGGGAAGCTGGACCATGTCCTAGATCAGATAGGTATTGTTTCTGTAGTTCATGCTTGGTGAAATGAATCCATTGTTTACATGCTGAAGCATGGAGATACACAGCTAAAATATCAAACCACTTTACCCCAGCTGTGTAGTGACATTTGATGCTTGAAGTTTGAGTTTTGATTTCAGTTCTCCTGGATAATGAATTGTGTGAGGATATGAACTGTGTGCACTGCAAATAAGGCACAACAAAACTACTACATATTACCATGAAGTTGCATCTTTTACACATGAACTTCTTTGTTGATTTGCAAGTTTTGATACTTTAATATTTGTGTATCCTACTGCAATAAATCTTGGGCAGTTTAGAATTACATATAAAATGATTCCAGGATTTTCTGTCTTGAAGATTAGGAATGAGTTACATCCAATGGGTTTCATTACAATATTATGAAAATCACCCAAAATAGCTTTTCTGCATATAAATAATGTTGTGCTTTTAACTTTGGAAATGCTGTGCTGCTTCATACCAGGACTACAACAGGGGAAAGGGGGATTTGATGTTTGGAAAGTGTATCTGTTTTTTTCCAGTGGTAATAAATTATTCTGTTTCTGATGAGTCATGGCAAAGCAGAACCTCAGAACTTTGCTGATCAAAGGCTGAATATTCCTGTCCTTAACCTCACCCATTCCCAGAAGAAAACTCCGTATTTGGAATAAAAAAAAAAATACCCAACAACTCCAATCTTATTTATTTTTATTAACATGTAATGATGCCTTGAAACTGTCACTAGTTTGGAATGCTAATGATACTCTAGTAGAAATGGCCCAGAGGGCAGTGAGTAGTACATGTGGCAGAGCTCACAAAAAAGGAAGCAAGATTGGTGTTTTTTCTTTTTTCTTTGGGTTTTGTGGGTTTTTTTTGCCATAAATGTAAAAGCCAAGCACAGCACCTCTAGATCAGCTTAGTACACAATACATGCAAGATTACAGGATTTAGGTTTACAGTTCTGTATTAAAGTCAATCAACTTTAAGATGTATTTTGGTTGCTACTCATGACATGATAATGTCTTTTAAGTAGCACTCAGCTTTGTTGGTAGAGCCTTGTCTAGCCTAGAGATTAATTTAAAGAGCCAACTCACAGCTAACAGCTATTATAGTTCCCTTTCATTCTCAAAACCCACAGTTTCATGCTGCTGTGAAATCCACACCAAATAATCATTCCTGTGTTGATTTATGATGTGCTTCACAGTGGCAGAAAGCAGCAGAACAATGTGAACTCTTGTCCCAAAACCTGTTGCAGATTGCTGGATGTGGCAAATCTTGACAAAACCCTTGTCTTATGCAAATAACATCTATTGACAAAAATCAATTTGAAGTTTATAGAAAGAGGATAAAAAGCAAATATGTATTAGGAAACAAAAGCCTTCAAATATCATGAATAGCATTTATATTTACATGATCATCACTAAAAATCAAGTTTATGCATATAACAGTTGAAGTTTTTACAAATTTTAGCTGAGGAAGGAAATAATTCACATTCCTACTGTTTTTCACCAGCATAATCACATATATTCACAGTCAGTAATTCCCACTGGAGAAAAAAAAGCAATGTACAAGTTATCCAAGTAACCTTGTCTTATGCATATGACTTCTAAATGCACATTAACACATTTCTTCTCCTGCCATCTAGTTTATTGCTGCTATTAAGAAAGAGCAGAGCAGGTAGAGCTGAGCTGCTTTTTGTTAAGGCTTTCAAATACTTCTATTATAACATAGTAGTTTTTCACTTGAGCATAACTTACTAAATGTCTAAGAGAGGAAGCCAGAGCTGGAAATCCTTAGGAGTCTTAGGAACCTAGATAAAAACTGACCCCCCAGTAAATTTAAAGAAATAGCTTTTTCATTTCCAGCTGCATAGCACCAACCTCATTCCCTCTGCCATATCTAAAGCTGACAAGGGTAAGTTCTGTTGGCTGCCAACTTGCCTGCATGGTGCTAAGCAGATATTAGTTTACTGCCAAAACACATGGACTATCTTGTCACAAGCAGTTAACAGTTTCACAAAAGGTGTGCTGAGCTGAAATGAGAAAATAAACATCAGTCAAGGAACAGCTGGGTGAGCAAATGAAGTTTTTTCACTATGTTATCTCTTTGAGGTAACAACTACCTTGTGATTGCACAGAGCTCACCTTGCAGGTCTTGACGTGCACACAATCAATGTCTATTTGTACCTAACACAGAAATACATAAGAAAAGGCAGATTTTTTCCTAGTTTGCCAAAGGCAATAAATGACAATCGTTGATTCCATAGTGGGGAGAATTCAGGCTTTGTAGTCTGAATGGATTAAAATGACTTTTTTTTTTTAGTGAGGAAACACTGAAGGCAGAGTTAGACTCCATCTGCATGGAGTAACAACAGGCAGAGGGCTCCTGTTGAGATGTTTCACTAGGACCTGTCACAGAGTGATTGAATTCTCTTGGTGTAACACTGCAGTTTTTCCCTTCACATCAGAAACAACTGAGACTTCTAACAGGTATCTTTTCTTCTTTCTCTCCTTTCTTGATCTATACATTTTTCCCCAATTCCCAGTGCCTATCCTATAAATAGTTGAGAGTAAATCTGACAACATGAATTTTAGAGCAGCCTGAATCAGGGTAATAGCTGTAATTGGCATTAGATATGCCTCAACTGCTGAGGAAAAGATGGATTATTGCCATGAATAAACAGCAACCAAACTCCATGTTAATGTAATAAGCAGGAATTTAGCTTGCCACACTCATAGGATACTCTCCATTTCCATATCCCCCAGTAGTAAGCCCAGCTCCAATGTACTGGCTGTCTTTTGTACCCCCCAAAAAAGCAGAACTACTCAGCAAAACTGAAACATGGAACTCTGAACCTCCTTTGTGTTGTGAAATAATGCTGGCAATCAGAATTTACAAGTAAGTTCCTTCAAATGATGCAAACCTCTTGTTTGTATGGGATGGAATTAGGGGAAGAGGAATATGTGAGGCTAATGAGGAAAACCAGAGGAGCAGAACAGAAGAGGCTGCTGACAAATCTGTAGGCTGGGAAGTACACACCAGAGAAATGTTTGGATTATGGAGCAGGAACTCCAACAGGATCTCTGTAGCACAATTGCCTCTTCTCAGGAAATGAGGGGAAGAACATTAACTGGCTCAAATGCAGAGTTAATAAAATACCTGATGGCTCCAGTGAAATCTTCCTGGTAGATTCTTCACAGAGGAACAGAATCAGCTAACCTCCATTTTCCTCTGGGTAGGAGAATCCCTCAGATAATAAACATTAAATTGAAATGAAGATAAAATAAGCAAGAGAAAAGTACCTATTTTGAAGAGCTTGGGAATGACTCAATAGTTACCATTAACATTAAAAGCAGAATGCTTAACTTAATTACACTTCCTCTCTCATCACTTCAGCCATATGGTTGCAACAGCTTGAAGCAGGCCAGGTAGTTTTGTGCCACAGAGAGTATCCACATGCAGTGCTTCACAGGGAGATGTCAAGCTCAATTTCTCACAGTAGCACAGTGTGGTAGGGGTTGAAAGGGACCTCTGGGGATCATCTAGGCCAACAGAACATTAGATTCCAATTAAAAAAACCTTGTAAAGCCTTGTGACATAGGTGCAACTTTTGAATGGCTCTAAAAAACACCTCCTGTGAAAAGTGACAAAATTCAAACACAATGGAGAGAAGTTACTGCACTCCAATCCCAAACCTTTTCGCTTCAGAGATTTCAAAATAGAGTTTAAATATCCACATTTACTGTTCAAGTGAAATCCACTCTTGGGTCATTCCCAAAACAGCAAGCAAAGTCCACAAAAGAGATGAAGATGTGAGGAATATTTTAACTAAACTTTTAACTCTACCAGTTTGTGGGCAACTTCTGAAAAATGCCATAGATGTTCATGGTGGAGGGAGAGGCAGCCCAAGTATACTGATGAATATATATATACTCTGATACAATACACATCTCACCCTCTCTTCAGACCTGAAAGGAATCATTCCATTGGGTTTTTTCCTCTTGCAGGGCAATGGAGAGACTGGTAAAGCTAAAAATTAAGTCTTTCTTTCCTATTGTGTATGTGCTAAGTTAGGAAGTAGACAGAATTTAATGATGGTTCCTTGAAGAGAAGTTTCTCAATGAGGGAGTGAGCACAGAAACTGAGCTACTGCTCAGATTGTGAATTAAAGAATACATTTCATTTTCATTGTATATCATCTTTATAGATGGCTAGGGCTAGCCACAACAAGGTGCTAACTTCAGCAACTTCTCATCTCATCACAGCAGGGGGAAAATAATCATAACCTAGCCATAACTTTTTTTTTTACTCAGCAGTCAGTCATGGAAAAAAACCTCTGTCATTCAATTTCTTCAGTGAAGCCAATAAAATAGAGATTTTTTTTTTCCCTTTCTTTAGCAGTACAGCTGCTCAGAAAGAGCCCAACAATAAAGCAAATACCCTCAGCAAAATCAGGCTGGAGAAATTCTATTCCCAATTGCTGACAAACTACACATTAAATTTGTCATTTCATTCCAAAACCCTCCAGTCAAAGATTTTTTCAGTACTTGATTTGAAAGCTGTTAATTAAAAAGAAAAAGTTGAAATGGACAAGGCATATGGAATGATATGAAATTCATGCTGATTTTTAAATGAGCTTCCGTTCATTTGATAGGTTTTTGTGGATTGCTGGGTTTTATCCTGGTTTGAGCTTTGGTTGGTTGGGTTTTTTTCTTCCCCCTAAGCTGAGCTTTTCTTTTGCAAACAACCAGTTGGGAGAAGATGCTCCAAACAGCACTTGGTTGCTCTGATAGCTTTCAGCACAGTGCCAGCTCTACACAGAACCTTCCACACCCCTAGCTATTCTAACCATCCTCCTTGGACAAATCTTACTTTTGGGGTTCTGGGGACAATCTACAAAGCAACCAGAGCAACTCCTGCAATGCCATGATATCTTAATATCAGGCCTGGAACGGAAGGAGAAGCTACTGGTGAAAGGAGGTAGCCTCATCAACAGCTCAAATTCTGCAGCCTACAGAGCACCTGTTGGGACCAGATCCTTCACAAGCAACTTTAAACTGTGTTACACTGCATATTAACAAGCACTCAATAGAGGTAATTATTTCTGCTCTGCTTTCAGGAGCTAACTGTAGCAGTGCTTTCCCAGGTCATTAATATGAGCAAGATAAAGATGATTACACAGACATCTCTCCTTTCAGCCTGAACTCCCTGCTCCATCTCTGTTTGGTTAAATCCAGCCTTTGATTATATGGAAAAGTAATTATCAAAAGTGTCAAAAGCAGGCTAAAAATAATTTTTCAGCACACAATAGAGGAGGAGGGAGGTTAATTTGCCTGGTCAAGATCTTGCCTTGGTTTCTATCTTGAATGCAGAGCTACTTAATTGGAAATGCTTGTTTCCTTCCCTTCTATTGTGGGGTTTCACCTGAAAAACTGTGTTAACTGTTGCATTTATAATAAAGAGCCACAGGAAGCTTTAATTAGCTCTCCTTCCAAACTCAGTTAGTTAAACAGCATGAGGAAAGTCTGAATGTGTCTGACTTTGCCTGAACAGTATCAGTGCTTTTGGAGTGACAGAAGTTTCATCCCTCTGAGAGCAGCAGCTCAGCTGAGCTTGTGTATGTGCTCCCATTGATACTCTGCAAGGAGCCAGCTCAGACACAGCATTTGTTTTACTCTCTTCCAGTTACAAACACTCAGTGCTGACTTCATGGGGCATGCCAGACATACACCAAGCAGCGAAATGACATGAGCCCATTCAATTCCTACATTAACATGACTGGGATGAGCGTGCTTGAGCTCCCAATAAACTAAAAAGCAACTTAAAGCATGTCCAAATCCTGGCAAAAGTATTTGGGATGCAGGGATAGAATTCAGTTGAGAGACAGGGACAAAAGATTGTGCTGGGCTGGAAAATTGGAATTACAAAGACTTTTCTTTCTGGTTTTGTTTGAGAAAGAGAGGTTATAAAGATGTATTTGCTCTACTAGATTACCTAGGTAATTGCCCTTGTCCAATCCCCTGTTAAACATTTATGCAGCAATGTAAGAGTTACTAATTGTGAACCCCTGAATAATTAGATTCAAGAGAATGAAACTGCTGATGCTTAAGCAGGTTGAACAGGCAGAGTGGATATTCTGAATCATTTGGCTGTTTCAGAAGGCATCCAAAGAATCAACCTCAGTTCAAAACACCTTCAAAACTATTGCCTAGCAGGGACCCAGCAAGACCATGCACTGGATGGCTAACCAGAGCATTTTTTTAATGCATGTGTGAATAAACAACATTTCATTCTTAGGTGTTGATGAAATATTTATTCTTCCTTTAAAACTGGGCATAGCAACAGCAGTTGTGAAGTAGACCTGGTCAAATTCAGAGCTGGTTAAGTGGCAACTGCAATAAACACTACCTGAAAAATGAACTTTTACATTAGCCCACTGAAATCAGGACTAATATCTCCTCTCTTTTTTCCACCAGTGGAAAAGAGTTAGAACAACCCAATTAACTGTGGCTGGAGGCAAGTGAAGGTGAGGGTGTAGATCCTCACCCCTACTGAGAGTCAGTTTGAAAAACAAGAGCAAGGCTGGGGGACTTGGCAGAGATGAACAGTTGGACTTGATAGGTTTTTTCTTTGCTTCCACTACAGTTCCTTTCCTCTGATGTGTGACATCTGAAATGTTGTAGAACTTTGACCCAAAAACCCCACCATGGAGTTCTACACAGCAGTGCCATGAAAGCCTTGTGCAGAGAGGATAAATACATAGTCCCAAGACTAAACAGCAGAAGTGGCAGAGACATAGTACCTGTGTAAGCAAGCAGAAAACCATTTAGGTAAGGCTTACTATAAATAACTCCATGATTAACTATTGCTCCAAAATAACTCCAAATTTACTATCACGCCTGCAAATAAAATCAATCACAAAAGCTTATGGCTGACTCCAGGCACTTACATTTTAATAAGTGCATGGCACACTGCCACGTTCAAATATATCACCCAGTTTGGCTCCACTCACAGATCTCACTTCTCCAGAGCTGGGGACACATTCCCTGCATTTGATCATCAACTTCTAAGTACCATTTCAAAAAAATTGGGCAGTGCTCTGAGAACATCATAAAAGAAAGCTCCTAGAGTGAAGTGGCTCTTGCTGAACAGCTTTCAGAACAAGAATTGGCTGCTTCTGGTTTTTGGGGGGCTCAGAACAGAGTTTACTACTTTAGTTCTTGAATGTCAACAAGAGGAAAACTAAACTGATGATATAAAAGGCTGCAGAGTGGGTACACATAACCATGACAGTGTTTAGTTTTTCCAAGTGGGGCTCCTTAAAAATGCCAATTTAAGCAACTGAATTCTGCAACCTGTTATTGCACAGAGCACACTGAAACAGAACAGGGAGGGAGCTGAAGGTGACCTTCAGCAGAACTGGAAAGGACCAAATCTCTAGGCAGAAAACCTCATTATCAACACATTCCTTCATGCTGTACCAGGCACATTTTCAACAAACTACAGAACAAAACCACCACAGGAAAAATTATGGTGGAGAAACACACAATTACCTAGCAAATAACCACATTTTCCTCAGGAGTGACATGCCTGGGGCAATCTTATCAACAGAGCTGGCTCCTTCCAGCCTGTTGCAGGCAACTGCCCTATTTATCTCAAACACTTCATTTGGATGCAAAGTCACTTTCTAAGAGCAAGGGGGACATTAGGGAACAACATGATTTTCTCTGTTTGATCTGTCTTTCTGTGCTGTCACCTGACAGCAGGAGCTGTCTGACAGCATTTAAGAAAAACAGTTGCAGACAAGGAAATGCAGATATCAGCCTAGTCAGTCTATGAGTATTACTACACTGGGACCCAAAGCATCTCTCAGATACCTGCAACAGTGCCCACATTTCATCTCCTCATTTATTTCATCACTGACAATGGAAATTTCATTTCTTTCAGTTTTCTCTACTTGGGATCCTCAGGTGCAATAAGGATACTTGACAGAGCTGTGAAGGTATGAAAAGGTCTGAGTTGAAAAATAGTGTTTAAATACCCTTTAAATCATAAAAAGGGGAATAATGTTAGCATTAACTTTTTCCCCATTTAAAACATGCTTCATCTGTGAGACAAATTCTCTTATTACCATTTGACAGAATTTAAGGAGGAAGTAGGAAAACAGTTACAGAAATCTCAGAACTGAAGATTTTTGCTTGTTTCTTCAGTGACCAGCTAAATCAGACCTCAGTCATCAACCCAATACAGATTATATACACATTATATATACATATATAATATATATATTAGATAGACAACACACCAACTGCAGAAAGATAAAGCAGTACTTATTCCCTGGTTTGAGTCCTACCTTACTATATATTGTTAGAGATGCCTCTTCCCCCAGGAAGAGTTTCAATGGTTACTTTCCCCCCTATTATCATCTCTCTATAAAAGTAGAGAGCTGAGCCTGTATCTAGTAGGACTGGTATGTTATAAACATCCTGACCATCACTTGTAGATGGAAGGAATACAATCTCAAATCATTTTAGCATAAATCCAGTGAGGTTATGAGAACTTCCAACTAGGTCTCTCCCTCATGCCATTGAGAGGAGGATTCCTAGAGATAAGAAAACCAGACCCAAGAGGACTCCAAGGAGACATTTCTGTAAGGATTGCTCTGGTACTGTTCCTATACAGTGTGAGTTTCTTTAAAACAAGCCTGATTCTGGAATATTCTTCCAATGCCTAAAAGCATGCAAACAGATTTGAACTCCTCCTTTCCAGTGATAACCTAGCTACCTTTCAGACAGCAAGGCAGATTGGTTTTGATGGAACATTAGCTGTGATTCTTAGAGAAAGAGGTGCAAAGTGCCACATTCCCAGGCCAAGACCAGTACATGACTCAGCCATTCCCAGGCATCAGGTTTCTTCTTTCCTTCTCCCTTCTCCTTGAGGACACAAGCAGAGCTGCTGTTTTCAGATTAGCACAGCTATTCTGTTTCCATGACTTTGCAAAAAGCTTTCTCCTTTCTAACTGTGGGAACTGACACAAAGAGCTGTACTTGTCATTTGTTGGCAGATTTGGGCATAGCAAGTGCTCACTGCATTATTTCAGCTGTTACTCAAGATTAACCACTGGTAAAGCAGATGGATATTCAGGGATTTTCCCCCTAATCTAAGGTGATGAAGATGGGCAGAAATTCAGGGGAGGAAGAGACAAAAAAAAGGCAGCAATTCCTTGATAAACTCAAGATACTACTTTTCTGAGTGCTCCAAAAGCAAGGAAGGAATCAAGTTACTATGAAAGCCAGTAAACTATTGAGTTGGAAAACAAAGTTTCTTCTGGTGAAAGACATTTGTTACTATCATGGCAATGGCACCATCTTACTTATGCACTTAATGGCTAACCACCCAGTGTTCTCCAGTCACATTGCAGAGGGATGCAAGCTTTCTGTCAGCAGCAGAGCTAATCAAGTTTGCTTTCCTATATGTGAGTCCTCACTCCCTGGTGGCTTCTCTGATGCCCAGAAACATGCAAACTCTAGCTGTGGAGTTCCCCTCCATAAGGGCACTTCACTGAGATGCTTTACCCAAACACTACCTATTTGGAAGAAATTTGACCATATTTCTTACTGTTGCCTCACACAAATTTGACTGAAATGACCCAACAGGGAGAGAAACAGATTGGCAGAGGTGATTTGAGAGCCACAGGACAGACACTGTCAAGGATAATGGGATTTCATTAGTCTTTCCTCCTTCAGAAGCCAGGCTAAAACCATCACAATTGCTCTAGCATAATGGACAACAATAGCCAACAAGCACTATTTCATTTTCTCTTGATCTGCTCTCAGCAAAATCCTGGCAGCTTGACTGCATCAGTCACTTCTACAACAAACTTAGCATCAACAGCCAGACATCAGCCAGTGGCTCTGGACAAAGTCCCATGCTAAGTACTTTTCAGTACTATTAACACCCTCTTTTCCAATTATTTGTCAGATTATGATTGTTGACCTCTTAGACAAGACTGTTGGTGGCTTTATCATCACTTCCATGATAGAACTGTTAGTCAGGGCCAAGCAATGTACATTTAAGCAGCTTACTGGCTGTGTTGCTGAAATCAGTGCCTCTGTATGTACCTAAATGTAAGGATACAGCTTGGAGATAAATGCTCTTTGTTTAATCCAGCCTTATGCACACACATCTCTCTCTACCAGTGAAAGAAGACTTACAGAGGGGCACCTGGAACAAGAATGTCCCAGCTCATTCCAAGCTGCAGCTTTAAACTTAAACAAAGACATTGTCCAGGATAGCTTCTCAGGAGAGAATGCACACAGAAATGAGACATGCTGGCATCTTCCCTGCAAAAATGCTCTGCATGATGCACTGCCAATCCAAAGATGAAACTCCCAGTTAGTGCAGAAGGAGTCTTCCATGTGAACAAGTTTATTTTTCTTGGCTGAGACAATGCACAAGCTTTGTATGTGAAAAATCAATACGGATAATCCTAAAGAGTAAGAGAGCTACAGTTAATTTAACATTAAAAACCCTTAAAATGGTGCCAAACTTCTCAATCACTGGAAATGCAGAGAATAAAAATATAGCTATATTATGTTAATTAGCTAACATATGCCCTTAGTTTCAGCATAATCCTCTTTCCTCACCAGCAACTGCAGTATGGCCAAACAGCATAGATTTGAAGCAGCACCATCTGTAGTTATCAGCAGGGGGAAAGCCATTTGCAAGTTTTCCCAGCCCCATTCTGCTCTTAACCTTCACATTTTAGTCTGTCAATCCACATCTGGATTATGCTTCCATTTGCACTCAGGGAAATAAAACCTCAAGAGTGTTATCCTAAAAGTTGAGGAGATTGTGCTTCAGTGCATCAATACACATCAGATCTTCCATGCAGATCTCTGCTGGGCACAAGCAAACATCTCCCAGCAAACCAGGCTGACTAAGAGAGCAGAGAACAAACTGTCCCCATAGCAGGACTTCCTTACACACCTTTGCACAAGAGAACTAAGCTGCACTGTGTGTGTATCTTCACAAGTCTGAGCATGCAGTAAAAAAGGTTGCAATGGAAAGATCTGAACCTGCACTAACTTATGTTCCCTTCACAACTGTAGCAGAGGTTCCCATTGGGTGATCAGAAGGCAGTTGGCTCCCACAGAGAGAGGCCAGGAACACTGCCCCTACCTGAGAGTTGAACAACAGCTTTAACACTTTTCTCCATGTGGAGCAGATTCACTGCGAGGTCCCAGCAGAACAATTCCTTACACTGCAAGCCATTCCATTAAACAGTTGGAAGTTTCCTGCACTAGAACATCTGAGGCTCACAGGCTAACTTGTTTGACATGAGACAGACAGCAGACAAATTTACCTTTAAGTACAGCACAGGTTAGGCTGTTACCTGGGGGCAGACTGTCTCATCTGACAAATGCTACAGCACAGAAGGTGTCAAGGGTACAAAGGAGTTTTTGTGCAAACCCTACAGCCATTTCTACCTTGTTTTATCTTATCTTCCAAGGCTGCACCAGGAAGACACTTGGCAAAACAGAAAACGAAGAGAATGGAAGAGGAAAGGACAAGGGGCAATGGTTTTAAATTGGAGAGGAGTAGATTTAAACTGGACATTAGAAAGAAGTTCCTCCCCACGAGGGTGGTGGAACACTGGACCAGGTTGCCCAGGGAGGTGCTTGAGTTCCCGTCCCTGGAGGCATTCCAGGTGAAGCTTGCCAGGGGTCTGGGCAAGCTGCTCTAGTTGGGGATGTCCCTGGCCACTGCAGGGGGGTTGGACTAGATGAGCTCCAGAGGTCCCTTCCAACCCAAACCATTCTAGGATTCTATGATTCTATGATGTGTGGCTTATAGTGCATTTTGTGAATGAATAGGCAAGTGTCCTCCCTCCCCAAACAGAAGTTGTTATACTTACCTTATACTTACCTGGTAACATACCTATTCATATCCTGTCCCTGACCTAGCTTCTCTGTCCTTTGGATTTTAAGGCCACAATCAATAATTGGCGGCATTTTACAATTAAACCTGCAGTTCTTTATAATGATTTCTGAACTGTTTGAAGTGTTGTTTGAATTTCTTCTGAGGTTGAACTGGGGTTGTTCAATATGGAGAAAAGGAGGCTCAAGGGAGACCTGCTCACTCACTACCACTATCTGAAGGAGGTTGGAGCAAGGTGGGTCTCTTCTCTTAGGTAATAAGCAATAGGACAAGAGGAAATGACCTCAAGTTGCACCAGGGAAGGTTCATGTTGGATATTAGGAACAATTTCTTCCCTGAAAGAGTGGTTATGCGTTGGCCCAGGCTGCCCAGGGCAGTGGTGGAGTCACCATCCCTGGAGGGGTTCAGAAAGGCATGTAGACATAACACTTGGCAACATGGTTTAGTGGCATGGCCAGTGGTTGGACTTGATGATCTTAGAGATCTTTTGCAGCCTAAATATTTTCACCCACTTACTCAGTTCTCAGTTGGGAAGAAACAAAAGATTTCCAAGTGCCTGAGCCTGACCTGGAAGATTGCTTTGTGCTGTGCACTTCCCAATTTGATGTTAGCTGTCTTTACCAGGGTGAATCTTTGCCCTTCAGAATTAGCATGCACAGAAACAACCTAGGGAGTGTGCTGGCCTTGCAGATGGGAGGCAGGCAGAGAGCTGGGCCACAGTTAGGTAGTAAAATGCAGGAAGCTAGTCATTCTTCATTACAAATTTAGATGCTTCTGTCAGTTTAAATCACAACTGAGCCTGAGGAGTGTGTTCAGAGCAGCTTCTCAGGGACACAGCTACACAAGTCCTCCTCACGCTGATCGGAAACACCATGCTCTATTCTTAGCTCCTCTTGAACAGTTCCTGACCCAGATGATGGCTTCCAGCGCAAAGACAGCATCCCTGAGCCATATGGCAGCACTGCTCAGCATATGATTTCATTAGTCACCACCCAGGAAAGAGCACCAGGCTCAGGAAACAGATGCTACAAGCTGGAATGGTGGTGAGAAAACAATGCCAAGTGCTGTGTAGGTCACCACATCTCATAGGCACAGTTCTGCATCTTTATCTTGGCTTCTTGACTGTCCTCACTCTTATTTCTTCCTAGAATGAGTATCTGAGTTGCATCAGAAGAACACTGAGCTCTGACTTGAGAATGATTTTACTACAGCCCCTTTAAAAGTTATTTTCAGCCTTCTTTAAGCCTTTTGCAGAGTGGTGAAATGAACACTTGTTTCCTGGTGCACAGACTGAAAAACATCCACTCTACAGAAACCTTTTGCTTCATTCACCAGTTAGAGATGATCACTGCAAAGGAAAGGTTGTCATGGAGATGCAGAGGAAGAAGATGGCAGTTCCACTCTAAGTGACCTGAAAGGACCCAAAGGGAATTTGCCTACTCTTTGGCATACACTAGATTGCTGTCTTCTCTCTGTTTTGAGCAAGTACATCTACACATCCATGCTGATCCAAGCTTAGGTGAGGATGCAGTTTTACTCAGCCAAATTTCTCTGTTGCTTAGCCCTACAAGCCACCTCAGCTTCCACAAGCTTTATTAAGACCAGAACTTGCACAGAACATCATAATGCCAGGAATCCAAGCCTATATGCAGACACTGCTCCATCCCTCCTGACCACACAGCCTGCAGGATCATGGTTAAAGATGGCAACTATCCACATGGAAGCTCAGCTTCCTCTGAAAGCAGCTACACATTTTCACCACTTCAACTATTTTCTTTTGTTTTTCCTCTATCAAAAAACCTGTGTAAATCCAGCTGAGAAGATGGCTCAGGATGTTGGACATGGAGACTTGAAAACAAAAGATCAAGAGCCCAAGTCTTTGCCACCCTGCCAGGAGGCTTGTATAATGATTTAGGATTGTATTCAGGATACTCAGCACAAGTTCCTCTCCTGGGTATTAGGACTGCTTTTGTAATGCCCCTAAAGAGCCAGAAATCAATCAGCTTGGGCAAAGTTCATCATTACACCATAGTTTTGAGGCCTAAGTAAGACACAAAGAGCAGGTGATGTGTTTATGGCTTCTAAGACTCTCCACAATATACAGTGGAAGTTTCATATGGATTATTACTTAACATCTGAATGGCTCTGTCTTTTCCTTTCATACTACAGCAAACCCCAACAGAGCATCCACACTGCAGGCCAAGGACTCTTAGGAACATGGTTTACAAAGTTTGCATAGGGTGAGGTCAATTAATTGTGTTAATAAACTCTTCAGAAGCCATAGAACAGGGGTTAATCCAAAACTCAGTGCAATCAACCCAAAACCCATACTCTTGCCTTCATAAGGCCTGAGACCTAGCTCATAATCTGATACTCTGCCACAGTTCAGTCTGCCACTGGATCACAGAATCATTAATCTTGGAAGAGACCTCTAAGATCATCTCTACAATGTGTGAAGTTAGCTGAGACCTGAAGGCATCTCCCCATCTACAGAAAAATCAGTCTCTTTTCTCCCCTGTTCCTATACCATTGACAGGATTTCCTCACACATGCAGTTGCTGAGATACAGCTGCTCAAGTCAGGCTTCTACTACAGCTTTGCCAGCTGGATTGACCATCACCAAACTCCCCTCTTAACCCGTTTTCTGCTAAGTTGAGCTATGAGAAACCTGAGGTATCTTGGGGTACAACAGTTCCAAGCCTCAGTTACTCCTCTGACTGACCACTTCCATGCACTAAGGCAGGCAGGATCACCATGGAGACAAGCAAAAGCTCTGCCAAAAATCTGACAGATGGATTATTACCCACTTTTAGAAATGCACTGTCATGAGGCCTCAGTTGGAAGATCTCAAACCTTGACTCTAAGCCCAAAGGATCTCCTGCTGGCTTTATTTCTCCACAAAACAAATACAAATGCTTCCTATTTGTGGAAAGAGCTCTATTTCAATGAAGTCAGGTTTGCTTCAGCTGAACTGCAGCATCTTCTCACACCCAGGATCTCCAGAGAGCCTGTAAACTGGGCAGTGCCTGGGTGCAAGACTCAGAGGAGAGATCCAGCCTGCAGATATAATTAAAGCTGGGAATCTGCTCAGCATAGGTTTCTGGAATTCTTACAAGCTCCTCATGGAGTACTTGCTGGTCACAGATCCCATCAAGATCTCAACACAACAAGTGATTGCATGGGGATACAAATTGTCAGAAAACCAAGTCTCTAATTATATGTCAGGGATTGGAAGGGACCTAGAAAGATCATTTAACCCCTTTGAATTGCACCTGAATTTCAGTGTTTGTCCTCTTGGCACTTGTTTGAGTTCAAAACCTTTTTAAGGATGATGGGCAAAAATAAAGCTCCCTGCCAGCAATCTCACAGGACCTGAAATGGTTTACAACACTGAAGGCAAGCAACCTAACAACCATTTTATCTTCTATCACTGTATTCAAAGCCTTGCAGAGAAGGAGTCACACATTTTGGTTTCTGGATTCTCATATTAAATATAAAGAGTTTTTACTACATTTTGTTTGAAAAGCATGTCAAAACCTGATTAAAAATGTATTTACTTTAGATTCAAAGAGAGGACATGCTATTTTTCTGATGAAGAGGGACCATTTAGTTTCACCAAAGTAAATTTAGTGCAAAAAAAAAAATAATCAAACAACTCAAGCAGAAAAATAATTTATCAGCTTCTCCTCCTAATGAGAAAAGAAAAAGACATGGGAGCACACAGTTTTGGCAGCAAAACATTAGCTAGAGAACATTAAATAATCAGTTGGCAGTGGTGATCTTTTGCTTCTTTACTCCGAATGAGTTTTGCATTGCAAAGCAGGTTTGTAAAATCTAGCAGGGTTTTCACAGCATATATATTTTTTCCCTGATGTTAAGTATCTCCAAATTAGCTGGCAAAAGAAAAGGGAAGATTTTTTTCCAAGACAAATGGAAGTTAAACATTCAGTTCCTGACTTTCAGGCTGACTTTCAACAGGAACCAAGTATTTGACTACTATTTATGCTCTTTAGCATCAAGAGAGAGCAAATAAAGTTCCCAGCAGCAAGTAACAGGAAAGGGAAAACTTTCTCAGACAAAATGAGGATAAAAGCTATTTTTTCCAGCAAGAGTGATGCAATATGCAACAAAGCCCAGCTGCCACTGAATTCTTTTATCAGGTGACTCCACCTTACCTTGCAGATCTCTACAGTTATTTATACCTGCTGCCTGGCAGTAGTGTATGGCTAATTCCTACAGAGATGGCACCATGATTTACTAGGCACACTGATGGATGTAGCCCAGCTGCACAGTCAGGAATGGAACTGCTGACTCTCTGGTGACTTCTAAACAACCAAACCACTCAAGTACTTTGTAGTCTTGAAGGTCAGACATGCACTAGGCAGTAAACATTAGGACAACAGTTCCCCCACTGTTACAGGAGCAGTTGTGAGCACAGCAATGAGCAGGGAGAGCTAACACTCTGGGGTGGTTCAGCACTCAAAGGATAGCTTGATATGGTATTACTGAAAAGCCCAAGAGCCTGGCCTGGCTCAGCCCAAGGCTACCCAAGTCCTTTCCCCATATATAAGATACTTTCCCATGCTGCTCCAAAGGGAAATCAAAGAAATTGCTTGTCTCAAATATTAACAGCATGTGACCCAAGTGACTCTATAGAGGTCTGTCTGAACTTACTGTACTCATTTATACCAACTTAGATGGTCTTTTGTTAGGACAGGAAATGAGAGCAGTTTCAACCCAAGAAAGTCAGGTTTTTGAGGCAACCTCCTAGTAGAACTAGTAACCTAATTAGTTTAGAGATGAAAGCTGGTAGATTTATGAATGGTCTTACAGGCCACAAGTTCCCATCATCAGGGCCTGGATTTCATCACAGCAGAATCCTCTTTTGGTCCTGCATGGCTAAGGAAGTGGGGACTGATTGCTTCTGATGTGCCAGACTCCACACAGTGGTGCCCAGGCACAGGCCAAGGGGCAATGGGCACAAACTGGAACACTGCAAGTTCCACCTGAAGTCAGGAGGAAAACCAACTTTGCTGTCAGGGTGCCAGAGCCCTGGCCTAGGCTGCCCAGAGAGGCTGTGGAGTCTCCTCTGGAGAGATTCCAAGCCCTCCTGCTGTGGGTGACCCTGCTTTAGCAGGGAGGTTAGGCTGGCTGATCCCCAGAGGCCCCTTCCAAGTGCTACCATGCTAGGATGTCAGACATAGCTCTGCAAATGGATTCAGCAGGAAACAGAACACATAGTTCACTTGATTTGTTAATCCTAAAGCTTGCTGTTTGGTGCCAAATACCTAAAATCCTAAAATGCTTTTTTCCTGGTGTGGGTCAACCTTTTATTAGATCAACCTACTATGAATACAAAATGAAAGCTTCATCATAAAAAGCTCAATAAAAAGTTCAAATCCAGCCCTAAGAGCCTGAACTCCCTGATTTATATGTACATCTCTTTACACTCAGTCATCCTAAATAAGAAATAACTCCCATAATGTTTCCCCTATCAAGGGGAAAAGATGAGAAAGCTCCAAAAGCTCTTTCAGCTCTGGAGGACAGAAAAATGTTATTTATGAATGTGAATTTGTGGTAGTTCTCTAAGTGTAATGGCACATTCCTGATTTACTGGTTGGTGACTCTACCTGTGCTGCATATAATGTTGATTGTAAGATACTACCCTTGGCTTTCACCTTCAAAGTGCTTTCTTAGACAATCTTGGTCCTGTCTTGGTCCTGTACTTGATATTCATGCTAGGAGATATCTGATTGCCTGCAAACTATGAAATAATCAGAGTAAATTAATCTTTTAGGCATTGATTTAGTTTTAGAACCATAGAAGAGTTCCAGCTGGAAGAGACCTTGAAGATCATGAGTGCAGCCTTTGTCCTAGCCCTAGCAACCTGCTAAATGATGCCTCCCAATGCAACATCTCCCTGTCTCTTAAACCCCTCCAGGGATGGGGACTCCAGCACCTCCCTGGGCAGCCTGTTCCAATGGCTCACAACCCTTGCAGCAAAGAAATTCCTCCTCATGTCTAGCCTGAACCTCCCCTGGCACAATTTCCATCCATTTCCCCTATCACTCTCCACTAGGGAGAACAGAGCAGTCCCTGCCTCTCTACAACCTCCCTTCAGGTAGTTAGAGAGAGCCAGGAGGTCTCCCCTCAACCTTCTCTTTTCCAGGCTAACCAGGCCCAGATCCCTCAGACTTTCCTCCTCAGGCTTATGTTCTAAGCCCTTTAGCAGCTTGGGAGCCTCTGTCC
>VWZO01020975.1:166758-230929 GCA_013396975.1 Bucco capensis | reverse complement strand
TCTTCAGCAGTATGTCCCTATTCAGCCAGGCTGGTCTGCTGTGCCGCCGGCTTGTCTTAAGGCACGTAGGGATGGCCTGCTCCTGTGCCTTCAAGATTTCCTTCCTAAGGAATGTCCAGCCTTCCTGGGCTCCTATGCCCTTCAAAACTGATTCCCAAGGGATTCTATTCAGTAACCTTCCAAACAAATCAAAGTCTGCCCTTTGGAAGTCCCAAATGGCAGTTTTACTTTTACTCTTCCTAGCATTTCCAATAATAGAGAACTTGATAATTTCATGATTGCTGTTCCCTAGACAACCTCCAACTGCCACATCTTTTTGCCCCTATTAATTCCATCTTACTGACTTCCTATCAGGCTGGAAAAGTTTAAGTGGGGGTCTGTGGAGGGGTGGAAATATTGCTCAGAGAACAATGCCTGGAATTGCTTTAGCTGCTTTGCAATTCCCCTCAGACCATCCCACCATTGCTGCACAGACATTCTTATGACTAGAAAAACAGTGGGGAAACCATGTTTCTGTATGAAAAGCTGCTTTTGATTGAAGGGGGATAACATTTCAGCATGAAAAGAGATTTCTGCACCTGAACAAATTCCCTATTTTGCCCAGAGGGAGAAGTTCAGTCATTTACACCAGGAATGGGAGTGTTGGCTGGCAGAAAGAGCAAGCTGGACACTGGATCAAGTTTTCACAGCCTTGCAAAACTATCACTTTTCATTTTAAGTGAAAATGGGTGGTTTTCTACAGCTCTGTTTTCAATCTCCTTGATCACCATCAGTCCAGGGACCAAATCCCAAAGGTCAAGAACAAGCCCTCCCATTGAGTCAAGAGTTCAGAATGACCTTTGACACACCTAGGCACCTCCAGGTCTCCTGCAGTTACACTGCTTGGTCACAATGAACCACTCTGTAACACTTGGTAATTAAGAGGCTAAATAACAGCACTGTTAAATAGAATTAGGTATTGCAGGTGGAAATGCTTCTCTTCCCACTAAGACTCCTAAGCCTCCAAAAACTAAACCAAGCAGAATCAAGAATTAGTTTTAGTGTCTCTCTTTTCTCCAGGTTTCCTGAGTTCTTTGCAGCTGTGATTTTCTAGCTGAATGCAGGACAACACTGGAAAGGGAAGCAGAAAAGGTTCCTCTGAACTATAAAACATTCTATCACATGCTTTTGGAAGGCAACAATCTCCTAGAAAGGGAAGGAAGATGAATCTGGGTCTCTGTAGGCTCACTCCAGTAGAATGACACCAGCCGTATCAGTCAGGAAAGCAAGAGTCATTCCTTGCATTTTAGTTCATACCTATTTCCAGGTCAAGCTCCTTCAGGAATCTGAGCAAAGGAATGTTGCATTTCAGGATCTCAGCTGAGCTGCATGGTCCTGTCCCACTGAGGCATTTGTGGATATGAACAGAGAACCATTTCCAGATGTTTGGCAAACTGGAAAGTGCTTGGGGATTTCTGCAGTTGATCTGCCTTCAGACAAAGGAGCAAGGGCTCTTTGGCAAAACAGAAGTGCCTAAGCCTCCCTTCATACACCCAAATCCTTTGTAGCCTGTAGCCTCACTTGTCCAGATAGGTCCTCCTCAATCCCTAAGTGCTATGATTAAGTAGAAGAGATGTTAACTGTGGATTTCACCTGTGCTCCATCAAATGTAGCTATGTCTGGGTTTGTGCAACTGCATCATGCTGCTTTCTGCTACCTTCTCTCTGGTCTGTAATGCCTGCAAACAGTTCACCTTCAATGCTTATGCTACAGAGGAAGCTCTCCAGCTTCCAATTTACCTGGGGCTGACATCCTCCTCTGAGAAACAAGCTCTTGCCAAGGGTATCACAGTGACAAGGTAAAGCTCCTCTGTCTTCTGCATCTTGTTCCAGCAAGCACAAGGGAATCTGGGCAAGGAACTGACAAACTAAGTTAACCAAACTCTTCATTTTGACATAAAATGAAAGGAGGAGGAATTATTCTTAAATCATCCATGTCAAGCTGCCCTTTAATCTCTTATTTAGTACTGGCAACTTCAGACATGGGGAGAATAGGAATGTGAGTAAGGTTTCTCTTCTCTAGTCTTGCAGGAAAGAGATACTAGATCATGAGGACTTAATGCTGTCTCATCCTGGCATGCTGCAGCATCACCAAGTCAGTACAAAATGCTGAGTTTGGTCCCTGCTGAAGCCTGAATGCACTCATCCATCACAGCTCAAGCAAAACTGCAACATGAATCAGGCTCTTCAGTGGTGTCTCCATCCAAACACCTCACTAGACAGCTGATACAGACATACTGCCTGTGGAAGAGCTCTGCTCTACATGCTAGGGTCTACTGCATCAGCAATATTCTCAGTCCAGTGCAAAGCTGCTCTTTGACTTCCAAATAAACAGAAATTCATCCCCAAACCCACTTCAGCATAACAAACTGTTTTAGGAACACCACTGTTGAGACTACTCTCTGCTCTGGAGTGAGCAGAGTTCATTTTCCCTTGGGCAAAGCTTCACTGACTAATACCTCCATTATATTTTTCCTTTTTTCTTGGCCTTACTTTGATCTAAAAGTAAATTAGCCACATTCAGTATAAAATTTTTCAGCTTTCTCTTACATATAACTCTCCTCATGTTTTTAGGGTGATTGCTGACATTCCCCTCCTAGCCTGCCAGGCTCCTTGCTCAGTCACAAGAATGCTGTTTAGTCTGGCAGCTGGGGATGTTTGTAGCTGTTACTGTTAGAGGCTTTCTTGGCAAGGCTGACTTCAGTTTTCTTGTAGAAAAACTGATATACTTAAATCATCTTGCTTTCTCCATCCATTCCCCCTTCTAACATCAGAAGCCTGCACCTCAAAGAAAACCTGCCCAACCACACACAAGGAGATTAGCAGCTGATGGAATAGAAACCAAGTCAAATCAGGAGGAGAGCTAACCAGGAACAAAGAAACTGCCTAAGAGTTTAAACCCAACTCCTTCTCCAAGTTACTTTTAGATCTGGCTGGAGGAAAGAGGAGCAACACTGAGTGCACAGACAGGCCTAGGAGCCACTGCAGCTTCAGTCCATCTCCCTTCAAAGCTGCATTTGGACACAAGGCTAAGGAAAAAACAGGTACTGGGGAGAAAATCCCAGGTATTAGGGGCAAAAAACCACTCAGGTGTATTAGGGAAATTTCTCTACTCCTTTTCCAGAACAGAGAAACTAGAAAGCCTATATATAATTCAGACGCATATAGTATGTAACTAAACAGACTTCAGCTCAGTCTCATTCATCCCAAGGACTCTAAGTAGTTCAAAATCATAGTAACTGTGTTTTCTCCAGTTCCTGAGTCTGCCTGTATCCTTTAGGAAGGGATTTCCAACAATCTCATTTCATCTTTAGGAAGCTTGGCAGGTGCTGCCCCCATATGTTACCAGCTCTCCACTTGAAGGTGGAGAGGTGTCTTTTCACAGCCAGGGAGGAATAAACCTCCAAGTTCCTTGAAGATTTCTCTTGCCTGAGCTATTTGGGAAGGGGTGTGCATGGTTGTGACTGAGGACCACTCCACTCTCCCTGCCCTGCCATAAGGAAACAATTTTTTACTCTGGGAAAGAAGGTGATGGGAAGGAAGTATAGTTCTGGCTGAATGGAGCTATGGGGAACTGCAAATCTCCAACTGCTTCAGCCCTGTGTGACTCAGGCATTTCAGTGTGTGTGGTTTAAACAGCTCAAAGCTGCTGTTGCTCCAGAGGTAATATTGCATTTACATTCAAGCTATAAAGTCTTGGCAGCAGTCCCCTCTGTTTATGACAGCTAGGGAGCAGGGCAGGTATCCTGCTCCCTAATGGGGAAAGGGCAGTGTTCTTGATGCTGGTTTTATGTTTTCCAACATTGCAAAGAAAGCACTTTAGATCTTTGTCTGTTGCCTGAAGGAAGGAATAATATTGGACCACCCCACAAGCAGAGGTGAAGGGTTGTCACTTTTCACTGTTTTCCCCTCAACTAGTCTCTTAGGAAATGTGTGAATGATAATAGAACTTTCTTGCTTCAAGAAATTCAAACCACATTCCCAAGTCTTTATATGTATCCAGCACAAATCCAGCTGCAAATGCCAAGTCACTCAGCCACATCTGTGGGGGCAGAGGAAAGAATAGCAACTCTGCAAACTTTTCTCTCTTCTGGAATGTAGCTATCAGGAAAGGAAACAAACACCTCAAGGAATGACAGGATGGAAACACCTGAGAACTAGCACAGATTCACCAGCTTGGAAACAAATTCCCTTCACCTGCCTTTAGCAGCCAGAGGAAAACAAAGTTATATGCACAGCAGTACATTTTCCTGTATTTGTGGAGAGTAAAAGGAAAAGGAGAATAATGTCTTGAGCTGTTTGCAGAGGATGAGGAAAAAACACCTCAATTTCTTCCCCAGAAGAGTCTGCTCCTGGATATGGTTGAAAGCAGGGAACACCTCACAGAAAGTCCCACCTCAGGAAAAAGCTTCATCCTTCATGAGGTTTTTTTAGCAAGAAGTTACATCTTGGCATGCAAATGTCATTCCTCAGGCACTGACAAAAACATCAACACTGGCAGAAAAGCAACTAGTGACATAAGATCAAGAAACACTCAGATCAGCACCAAAATAAGTGATATTGTTCAGTTTAAAGTGACACCTGAGCAACCTGATCTAGTTAGAAGTGTCCCTGCTCACTGCAGGGGGTGGGACTAGATGGCCTCAAGCTCCCTTCCAGCTCTAACCTTTCCATGATAAACTTGAAGGGGGATTTGGGTTTGAACATAGAAGGGGAGAGGGAGAGATAACCTCTAGTTCATCTTTTCTCTAAATCCTCCTGAGACAAGCCCCTGGCACCCACAAGCCCAGGGTGATTAACTCCAGCACTGAGAGCCTAATCCCTGTTAGGCACAAATTCCTTCAGCATCCTGGAACTGTAGGTTTTTAGATAGGTAACAGTGATCATTGTTGAACCAACTCTACCTGGGGTCTGTCTTCTCTTCAACTGAAGTGCCACTCTTGTCCTGCAGCAAAAGTTCTCAGTAGTATTTTGTAACTCACTATTTTGCACTGTTACTTGATTTTACTTCAGTTATTGTTTCAAATTGATCATCAACAAACCACAGTGAAGTAGCTCAATTTTCTGCCAAAACCACTGCCAGACACTGTAGATTAGATCTGCATTTACTTCATCTAGACTATAGATGATCACAAATAATTATCATTTTAACACCAATTCTTGCTTACTGTCCAGTTACCTTTATGTATAAAATACTTTGTAGATGAGAGATGTATTTAGAGCTCTACTTGCTACAGACACATGAGCCTGTGGTCTCCTCATTTCATTGTTTTCTCCTTTAAATACTGGTTCTGTGTTATCTAGACTAATTATATAGTGTCAGCCCTAAATGAACAGAACGTTTCCTGCCACACTTGCACATTGCTTACCTGTTTTCAGAGTTCTGGATGACCAAGCCTCAGAACAAACTGCTTTGGATTTTGGTTTACACTCCAGGTAATTCCAACATTGACATCCTCAGTCCCATCCCAAGCCAATGTAGGAAAAGCCACTGACTTCTAAACATACTCCCTCAGGCAGAAATCTACCCAAATTAGTAGAATCAGTTCCACTATCTGGAGCTTGTCTTTGAAAGCTTCTAGTTCACAGTTGTGTCATTAACAAGCATCTGTGCATTAGTGAAACCAATCTTAAGAGCATCCCTTGAACTATTCCACCTACAAACCCAGAAGCAACTCCTCCCCAGTAGATCTTCCACAGGTCAATACACCAGTTCTGTTTGCATCAAACTAGATTCCTGTCCTGGCATTTCCTGCCTTGGCCAGGAGCTGTGCAGAAGGATCCTGATGTTCTGAGTCAGCACAAAGGACACTGGCTGGCAGCAGCACACCAAAGGGGAGAGGAGTTGGTGTGTCTTTGGAAGTACCTTTTTATTTTAGCTTTAAATGCATTATGCAAGTCAAGGGCTTCCTCCTCTTGTCAAAGAGATTGTTATTAATTAAGCCTCACATGCTTTTAGCTGGCATCTATGTCAGACCACACCACTGCATTAATGCCAAGCCATAACTCAGTTAGGGCTTTAAATAAGCATACCTTCCTTTTACACACATGCTTTTTATCCAGGGCTAGCTTAACACAACTCCTCTAGGAGTGGCTGTAAGGCAGCAGGAATGCCAGAACATCCCCCAACACTTAAGCTGAGCTTTGCCCTGCTCATGTGCCTCTATCAGTGAGTTAAAGATCAAAAGTTGTTCCCCAGGAGGGTGCTGAGCCACTGTGCCAGGTTGCCCAGAGAGGTGGTGGCAGCCCCAGCCCTGGCAGTGTTGCAGGCCAGGCTGGCTGGGAGCAAGCTGCTCCAGTGCCAGGTGTCCCTGCACATGGCAGGGGGATGGAACTAGATGAGCTTTGAGGTCCCTTCCAACCCTGACAATTCTGTGATTCCGTGAATTACAGACAATGACTTTTATGCCAGTTAGAGGCAGCATTTCAGAGGGAAACACTGGTTGTCCAGACTAGTGCCAGAAGACTGATCACCACTAAGATCTGTGGAAGCTAGAAAGAGCAAGGTAACTCCGTTCACATTAATACCTCCTGAAAGGAAAAAGTTACCAGATGTGCTGCTTTAATGTTAGTTTAGAATCGTTCTGAGCAGCTGAAAGAATCAAACCAGAGACATCATCAAGCCTGACTCCACATCAAAGGCTGCAAAGGATTCAGTTCCAGAACACACAAAGGAAAAATGCAACACAGTCAGCAAAACATCTGCAGAGTGATTTCTGAGGGGAGACTTCAGACCAAACACCTGCTATCTAATGATGTCTACTGTTTCAGGTACAAGAACTTGGTTATAACTGCACATGGAATTGAGTATGGATAGTCTAAGGAATTACTGCCCTTCACTTCTGTTAGCAGTGCTTTGTGCTAGCTGGCACTGAAATGGACACAAGTTCTCTGATCACTAGCTACTGAATCTCAGTTGGCAGAGTAATACTCAGTTCTGCAGAGGTGACAGTACTCAAATCCAACTGTAAGAACACATCCAAGCAGTTCAAGTCATATACACTATTTTCAGCTACTATAAAATGGCACAAGATAAAATGATTTACTGAAATCTAATAAATTGCTCATTTTTAATCACAGCTGTCCAGGCACTGGTGTGTGTATATTATCAATAACAGAAACATTAAAAGGTTAAATAAGTGCACAGTTTAGCACAGAAGACAAGATTTGAACAGAACCACATTTTAATTTGCTTTGAGGTTTAAAGCAAGCCAAACAAAAAAGTTTACTATATAAATACAGAGTAAATGCACATAGTTTACAGGCAGCTACATGGATGCAAGAATAAAAGCAAACCTCATAGGAGCACTGAAGTCATCTCAAACTGTCATTTTTGAGTGTTTAGCCATGACTCTGATGGTATAATTATATGTTCACATATGCAGGGTAGGCAAGAATCTCTTCAACAGAACTCAAAACTTCACACAAATGAGTTTGAACAGACAGAAAGATGAAAGAAGTAGAACATTTACCTAGGCACACTTGAGTGTTCAGCTTGTTTCCCAAATGTCAAGAGCTTAGAGGAAGCAATACTGATAAAGGCTCTCCCATCTTTTGTCTCTGGAAGCATCCTTGTTAAATGCTCCAGTCTGAGGAATGTTGCACATGGCATTGAAAGAGCAAAACCAGAAGAGCAGGAACTGTCACTACCAGATATCTCCATCAGGAAGGAAACACATGGAGTGCATGATGTAAACAGGGAACTAGAGAGGTGTAATGTCAATACACAAGGGGACAGGTTGATGGTTCAGTTACAATTAAAATAACCCAAAATCCTTAGTGCAAACCTACTTTAAACAACACAGGCTAGCAGATCAGACAAACAGCAGATCACTCAGGCAGTTGAACAGCTGGGCTCAGCCCTCCACAAGACAACTCACCTCTTCTCTGCAGGGACCAGATGGATACTGGAGGGGCTGGGAAAAGTGACTGCATTCACTGAAGTGTCTTTTTTTATGGCTTTCCAAGCTGAGGCCACCTTGCCATGAGCCCTGAGCATGCCACAGGCACTCAGTGACAAGCAGGCAGGCCCTGCCAGAGGAGCCTCTCCTCCCTCTGCTGGAAGCATGCTGCAGTGACATCTTTTGACTGCTTCAGCAAACTGCAGTTACAGTGTTTCCCAACTCTAACTGGTTGCCGAGACAAAGCTAACAGCTTGCAGTAACATTGTAGTTTCATCTAGGCAAGGGAAGTTGGAGGAAACTAATTACTGGGAGTCTTTTAGCCACCCAAAACCTTTGCCTCTAGCACAGAGAAGGGTGACAAACATTACATTCAAGTATAAATCATTTTGACCGAGTTAAAATGCACTCCTTTTAGTTCTGTATTATTGAATGTAGCATCTTCTTATTCCCTTTGTGTTCTTACAATAAATCAAAACAACTATATAAATAATTTAAAGATCTTTGGGAAATAGTTCAGAGGTAACTTCGTATGTACTGGTAAGTTTAAAAACAAAACAGAAAATACCAAGAAACTTTGGGTTTGTGTTCTGTAAAGCAAGCCAAAAAAGAAATCACCCCTGAAGTTTAAAACACTGCTTAAACCCCCATTACAAAGGTGGAATAATAAGCTGATTGTCTATTTTTAGCTGCTGTCTCCCATATTCAGTTGTTCTTGTTAACATATTGTACTTAGCACCTCCAGAGGGTCTGTCTCTCCCAGACAGGGCACACACACCGTGCCCAGCAAATCAATCATCATGTAACCAAAGGAGAACACAGCCAGAGGAGAGCAATTCATGAAGCTAAGACTAATCCAACTCAAGATCCAACTGAAGGCTAATCTAACTCAAGAGCTCCAAAGCTGAACGTTGTCTTTGCCTATGACTGAAGAGTAATCCACTCCCTACAGAGCAAAACTTGCAGTGAGGAGCTCTTCCTGCAGTGAGTTACCTGGACAATGGCATCACAGCAAGGCTTGGGTCAGAGGCAGGCCTACCCCAGACTTTATCAAGTGATCTCTCTAGGAAAAGTCCACTTTAGAGGATACATTTAAGCACTCCCCTCACTTGCAAACAATCCAGTTCACCTTTGGTCACATCACAGACCACACCCATCTGCCTTTCTCAAGGTAAGATAACATTTTCCCAGGAGGAGGAGGTCAGTACAGCTGAGCCTCCAGCCCAAGGCTGCTGGACATACTCTGTAGAGGTGGCTGGCAGAAGGGTTAGCAATTACAGCAAATTACACTAAATATTCACATACTTTGACACTGTATGGAAAAACATGACAAGGATCAAAAAATAAAGGCAGCCAAATGATGAAAGACCCAGACTGACTGTTCTGTAAGCAACTTTTCCACAGAGCCTACACACACACTGCCACACAGATGCCATGGATCTACAGCATGAAATGTCTTATCCTGCACAGCTTACACAAGCAATAAATCCACATGCTTTGCTTAAAATCCAAACTGCATGCTCTGAATGCAGTTGGACTTCAGTAAAAGGAAGAAAAATCCTAAGCCCTAAGAAGGCCACAAAGTGCATAAGGAGTCATTCAAGAAACAAAGCCATTGCACACAATGCAGAGTTGAAGAGTACTGCAGTACCACACTGGAAGAGTTGATAGCACTGTTCTGTCCACAGCAGTGTAGCAGCATTGACAGGGAAAAAGTATTACCCCAATTTATAATGATCATCACCTTCCTCCTAAGGATCATAGATGCAGACTGAGAAGTACTCAAGGTGCAGATAAAAGCTGCCCAGAGTTTTGTGACATGAAGCTTCTGGCTTTGACACTCCAGTTGGATGGTTTAGGAAACTCCTGTCAATTGGGACACAAGAGACTAGCTCAGCCTCACTGCTGAATGCAAGCCATTGTTTTGTAATTGGCTTAGAGAACAACAAACCCAATGCCTGAATACCCAGTTGGGAGGACAAGGCTCTCCTGGCAGCTGCAGCTCAGTACACAGGCTCCTGATAGAGCACTTAGTAAGGGGAGTGCTTCCTTACAAGACAAATCTCAATCACACTGCTCTCCCTCATTCCACACAGAGGTTGGCTGCACTGAAAAGCTCTACCACAACTGTCTTCTGCTCTCTGGTCACCTCAGCCATGGGGATGTGTGTTCTCCACCTCTACTCCCATATCCATACTGGTAATCCAAGTCAGGCTTTGCCAAACATTTTAGGGTAACACAGCTCCTTCTCAGGCAGGACAGAACTATGAGTAAGTTCTGTCTTAAAAGGGCTATGAAGTAGCTTTCAGCAAGTTGTTCCTTAGCTGTGTGAGTGACCTGACAGGTTGGCAAGGGAAACTGATCATCTAGGAGAATGTTTCATAGCTCTCTCTTACTTAAGGAATGAAAGTTCCAGCAAAGAAAGGATGACACAGCAGAACTAGAAATCCACATACACCAACATTAAGAGCTTGAGAACCTGAAGAGCAACAATCAGATCCTCTCTCACTAACCCACAACACTGCCCAAACTTAAACCAACCCAAGTACCACCTCTTGCAGTCAAGAAATAACTGTTCTGGGTCCCTGCACCATAGTGTCATGAGGTAGCAACGTGGAAAACCTTACACACTGACTACACTACCTCAGTCTCTTTATGAACCTTCAGAGCAACTGAATGGAAGTTTCAGGGATGGAAAGGGATGAAAGCACTGTCTTCCCCATTCTTCCAATGCAGTACAACAGACCAAAAAGGATGTAGTTGAGAGCAATTACTAAGAGAAGTGAATAAGGCTGCCCAAGGATTTATTTTATGCCCCTTCCCTCCCCTATCAGGTCTCTGGAGATGATTGCATGGCCTTGGCTAGATGAACAGAAAGTAACAATTTTGATTTAAGATATGTCTAGAGGTATTCCCTAAGGGGCTGTTCCCATTTGTCACATTGCCAAAAGACCACACAATAAGGCAGCAAAATTACTCATAGTTGCCCACAATCAACCTTCTCTTTTGTCCAGAGCTGCATGTTCCTGATAGAACTTTCCTTGTGCCCACCACATTGGCACTGACATTCAGTGGTCCACTCCAGTCCTTCCATCTTCCACCACCACCTTCTTCTAGGCAGCCTTGTCCCACTGCTATCCATTGAGCAAGTAGACTACCATTTCATAGGTTGACATCATGATAGCTGTGTTTGGGATCTGTCTGACCAGGTGGGTGGTTAAACCTCTGTAGAGGGATCCATAGCCTTCTTCTCTCACAAGCAAAGAGAGTGTTTGGAAGAAAGATCTGTATTTTGTTCCCTCTTCTCTCAGTCTTGTTCGTACAACCTCTGCACAAAGGAAAACACAGGTGGGTTATGTCACCACTTGGCATTTGCCTGGCCAGAAATCAATTAGTGATTTGGATTAAAATGTAACCTTTTCCCCTCCCCAAGTTCTGAGTATCATAGCTCCTCTTTATTAAAGAGGAAGACAGAGAAGCAAACCAAGTATGTGTAAGGAAACAATTCTTCCTGCAAAGTAGCTGTGCCAAAAACAATGCAATTGAAAACTACACTGGACAGGCTGTTTTTCTAGCAAGGGGACAAGACTTTAACTGTTGTTAAGCATACAGAGATTCCAGGTGAAAAGGGACCTTCTCCTTAAGTACTGGGGGTCATAGCAAACTCTGGATAAACAAACATTGCTTGAGAGGAGGCCATGCTAGATGTCCACTTCATGCTCCCCTACCTGAATGCTTGACCAGACACCATCCTGGGCAACCTGCTCTAGGTCCTCCTGCTCTCGTGGGGGGTTGGACTAATGATCTCCAGAGGTCCCTTCCAACCCCTGCCATGCTGTGACTCTGTAATGCTATCCTCATGTTGACTTACTGAATCTGACATTAAAAGCTTTGCAGAGAAGAATTCCTGAGCAAGTGAGCCAAGGTCTGCTACAACCATCACTGAGAAGACTGCCTTTGATCAACCTGATTGAGGCTCTCATGTACATGCCTCACTTACCATGGGGATATGCTATTGATGTGGCACAAGTTTTAGAAGTGGCAGCAGCCATCATCATGCCAACAAAGTCCGAAGCTTCTTTAGCTGCTTCCTCCTCACTGGGCATGGCAGAAGCAGTCTTATACTCCAGCAGTTTTCTCTTAATACTCTCATAAATAACAAAATGAATCACAGTCTCAGAGATGCCTGCATAGGATGCTGACATCCCTCTGTAGAAGCCTTTAAAGCCATCTGAGCGATAAACTCTTCGGACACATTCCAACGCACTCATCCGCTTCTCTCCGCGATTCCTACACAGGAGACAAGACACAGACATCAAGCTGGGGCAACAGCAGAGCAGAAAACAACTAAAGGTTTGCTTGAGTGACAAGAGGACCTAGGAAACATCTCACACTGATGCTGAGGGGTTCCAGTTCACATGCATTTAAGAACATAGAGAACTTCAAGTCTCCAAGGCCTTCAGTGCATCACACTGAATTTAAGGCATATGGGGACTGGAGGAAAAGAATCATGTGGACAAGCTGAACAGCTCTAGGCCTCCCCAAGTCTTACAGAATAAAGTCCACATTGCTTGAAAAGACTTCCAAAGGAACTCTCAGTGTTAGACTCATTACAGCTGGAAAAGATCTGAGATCACTGAGTCCAACCATCCACCCAACTCTCCCATGCTCACCACTAAACCATGGCCCCAAGCATGATATCTACACAGTTTCCGAACAGTTCCAGGGATGATGATTCCACCACGTCCCTGGGCAGCCTGGGCCAATGCCTGAGAACCCTCCCAGGGAAGAAATTCTTCCTAATACCCAATCTGAACCTGCCCTGGGGCAAAAGATGACTGTTCTACTCTGCATAATGAGTGGATTTCCCCTCAATCTTGCCTCAAACAGCTCCATAGCATGCCAATGACAATGGCTGAGTTCAAACAGCAGCCCTCACAGCATCACAGCTATCAGCAAACAGCTGTATCTACCAATACAGCACAGGTAGCTATTATTTGATTCAACTAAACTACTGCTGATGTCAAAGAAAAGGCTTACTAGACACAACTGTATCAAACAGTATTGGTTAATTAAGTTCTTATTTCCTTTTTTAGCTTGCTTGCTGAATTGAGTGTAGCAAAATACTTAGCATAGTGTACACACAGCTCTGCAAATCCATTACAACACTGCATAAAATATGCTTCACTGCCAGCAGAGGTCTCCTGAGCACCTCAGTCACAGAACAAACCAGCAAAGAACCTCCTCAGAAGTGACAGGAACTCACATGGCTACTGTCAGAGCAAGACAGAGTGGCAACAGCTCTTAGGTATGCAGTATGTGGCATCACTTGATGGCAGAACTTAAGTCCTGAAGGTTTGACCACGCAATGTCAGACAGCAAGGAAAGAAAGGACCAAGCACAATTAACAGAGAATAGGCACAGAGCTGCAAATCAGATCTGGAGTAAACCCAGTGGATGATGCTGCAGAGAACTGGGGGGCTGGCACTGAGTTGCTGTTTTGATCCATGAAAGCAGACTTCCCCTTTTCATAGGCTAGAGCTCATTTTTTTCCCTACGTACAAGGTTTTGGGCACTTTTCCTCAATTTCTGCTAAAATACTTTCATCCTTATTTCAGGAATCATAGAACAGTTCCAGCTGGAAGAGACCTTGAAGATCATCAGTGCAGCCTTTTTCCTAGCCCTATCACCCCACTAAACGATGCTCCCCAACACAACATCCAGCCATCTCAAACACCTCCAGGGATAGCGACTCATGCACCTCCCTGGGCAGCCTGTTCCAATGGCTCACAACCCTTGCAGCAAAGAAATTCCTCCTAATATCTAACCTGAACCTCCCCTGGCGCAGTTTCCTTCCATTTCCCCTTGTCCTATCACTCTCCACCAGGGAGAACAGACCAATTCCTGCCTCCCTACAACCTCCCTTCAGGTAGTTATAGAGAGCAATGAGGTCTCCCCTCAGTCTCCTCTTTTCCAGACTAAACAGGCCCAAATGTTCAGCTGAACAGCTAAACACAAAGAATGTATTCCTGAAGGAAAATATAAGTATATAGTGAGCAGATCATTATTTTAGTAAGACTATTACCCTTGTAATTCATTCCAAGTTTGCTGGCCAGACTGCTCTAGTGCCTCAAGCATGCCTCAGAACAGAGACTAACAGAGAAAAATGACAGTATAACTTGCAGATAAATCACGTTCTAGTTGAAAGGCTTGTATATTTAAAGAATCCCACTATTTTAGGGTCTGAAACAGGTTCCCAACCTCAGGCCAGCAGTGAGCTTTCCCCTTGTCACCCTACCTTGCATCAAGCTGCAATCGTGTCTTCACCAGCCAAATGGGATTGGTTGTTGTGATTGCAGTAAAACCTAAAACATCCAAAGAGAGGAAAGTTAGCTGTGACAGCATCGCAAGAGCAACTCTAGCTAAATGTGAAACACGTAGTAAGGTACAGTGGATGCAAGAACTCAGACTATACTGTTTTTAGGAAGTACCCAGTGTAGCCCTTTACTGGTACAATAAATCAATCAACATTTAGCTTATTTAATTTTACATTAATGCTGTTTGATTCTTAGCAAGAGGCACCCTGGATAAAATAAGCCCAACTGTGTACACTTCTTTGCCTATCTAATGATAGCAACCCTGCTTTGACACCACAGAAGAGCAAAGTTAGCTAGGCTAAGGCTAGCCCATCAGGCAAATATCAATATGAATGCAATGCAAACAGCTAATGGCAATCTGAGGTGTATAAGGCATTGTGTCAATTTAATTGGCTCCCTGAGATACAATCTGAGTTTAAGAGCATGCAGACTGAATAAAGACTACTTCTAGTGCAGTATTACTATGAGTTCAGAGACCTTTTATGACTGAACTAGCAACAACAGTTAAATTTGAGTGCTACTGTTTGATTTAGTACTCAAAGCAGAGATTGTTGGCTGGCCTAGAAAACATTTTTACAAGCATATGAGTGTTTAAATTGGTGAAGTAAATAGTATGACTTTTAACTATCCAGACAGACAGCAACTATTCAGGCTTGCTAAGGGTTAAAGCTTTGATTGTCAGTCCACTATAGAAAATGAGAAGAAAAAAGGAAACAAAATTAAAAGGAAAAGAGAAGTAAGCATGACTCTTACTTCTACACAACTGTGGAGAGAAAAGAGCAGAGGGAAAGGCAGCTCTGAAAAACAAAAGTAAAACAATCCATCTAGAGTTGTACTACCACACATGCACCATTAATGAAGAGTCACCTCTGCAGGAGAGAGGAGGAAAAGCAGAGAGCTGGAACATGGCCAGGCAGGAGATAAGCTCAGACACTTGGTTTCTTGTCTATCACTACACAGACATGCTGGCCTCCTGCAAAGGGATGGAGTGGGGTTAGGGGAAGGCAAGTTCCCTTGGTCAGTACAGATCCAGGGCACAAGAGGCTAGTGCTAAGCTTGTTGATGGAGCTCATGAACAGTTCAGGGAGCTCCTGAGCACAACTGCTGGCATACAGGTTAACTTCTGCTCAGTCACAATCCAGGCTGACTTTGCACACCAATGACTCAGAAATGCCAGGGGATCTTAACTGTGTTCAGCTTTCTCCTACCCCCATCCCCACATCTGAAATAGGTCAGCATGATTTTCAGTTACTGTTCTACAAACTCCAAAGTTTAGCAGCTAAGATTGAGCTCTATTTCTGTGCCAAAATGGCAAACCCATGTTAAGTAGATTTTTTCAACTGACTCAAATCTCAGAACTAAGTAACATCCTCTAGCAGATAAAGGTTTGGGATTGGCTTTTTCATACACTATTCAATTTTTTAGCTGTCAGTTGGACTTGATGACCTTGGAGATCTTTTCCAACCTTACTAATTCTATGGATAGCCAATCATATGTCAGAAGGAACTCTTATTCCTGGGTTTCATGTAGATAAAGAGTTATGGAAAAACTGAAAGCATCAGGGAACTGCTCTGCCACCACAAGGCACAGGATGTTTGCAAACATCTGCAAGCATCTGACCTGTCAGTGCCACAGAGACTCCACTGAGCCCAGCAGCACTCAA
This sequence comes from Bucco capensis, assembly GCA_013396975.1. NCBI lineage: Eukaryota > Metazoa > Chordata > Aves > Piciformes > Bucconidae > Bucco > Bucco capensis. The sequence goes on along the minus strand of VWZO01020975.1, from coordinate 214,950 downwards.
CCCTGGGTTCAACCCAACTGAAAGGAAACATTGCTCTGGCATTTTCTTAGTGGAAGTGCAAAGAAAAAAGCTTGCTTTTTCTTCCACTTCCAGTCAGAATCTTTCCATCTGCACAGTGCAGTGAAGAGCACTAGGAATGCAAAAGACTGCAAAGGCTCTGAAATAAGATGGGAGAAGAATGATTAACTTTCCCTAGCAACGTATTTTCCAGGAAAGACTTATCTCTGAAAAAAACTCTCAAAAATTAACTCTTAATTCTCTCCTAGTTGTTAATTGCAAGTGAACACCACCAAAATCTCTTTTGTATTCCTCTAAGTTGTATGCTTTGGAAATGTTGCAGACTGTTAGAGCATGATCTGCTCAGCTCTTTCTCTTTCCTATTCAACCCCCAAACCAGCCTCTGTAGATCCTAAATCTGGCAGAGGAAACAGGGGCAGTGTCTGAGTGGCAGGAGTGACTGTATTTATTGGCAATAGCCAGTGAAGGGTGGCTGGCACAGCCTAGGCTGTCCAAAGTCACACTCCCTGGGTTGCTCTAAACATGATTGAAGTGTAGCACCCCAACAGGAGGGTCAGACACTTAGCAACACAGCCAGTTTCTCCCTTAAGGCTACAGGACAGTTTGAACCTAGGCTTTCCAATCAAAGAGCCTTCAATAAATCAGGTTAAGCTGAAATGACTACAGCTCTATTCTTCCAGGTAAATACAGTAGGGGAAGAAGGAAAACAAGAGCTGAGTGATGCTGACAGCAAGGAAAGCACTCAAACTTGAAACATACCCTTTGGGATCTTTGATAAGATAAACATTTTTAAATGATCTTTAGCAGGAGTACTTATTTAAAAAACTAAGGGGGGAGAGGGGCTTGGAGCAACTACCATGAATCCCTAGCAACCGTTTCCTTCTCTTCAGCAGTCTTAGTGATCTTGAAAGTGCCTGACAACTGCTTATCAATGTGTGGTATCCTCAAAAACTCCAGATCCATTTGAAGTGTAGATCAATTTGGAAACACCAGAAACTCCTGTACTTTGTTTTATTGTCTTCTATGAAATTCTATCCCAGTTGCAGACAGAAAGATGATCTCCACCTCCTTTCTCAGCTCTACTAGCTACCAACAGGTAAGATCCCAGGTATTCCTACTATGCATCATACTTCAAAGGTTAGGGGTTTCTTTTAGTCTGTAAGCCAATGTAGAGACATGTGAATATGGAATGCTGAATTAAAAACCTAAAGTAGTCAAATAAAACCAAACCAAAAGAGAAAACAGACAGACAGAAAGGAGATTATATACACATTAAAAAAAGGAAAAGAGGTCTTTAAAATAAATGTGACAACACAGAATATCAGCTGCAGCCTTTTAAGGGCAACTCTGGGACACTGAAAAAACCCAAAAAGCCTTGTTTAACCCAAGTAGACACTTCCAATTAGGCAGAGCTAAGTAAAGTAGAGCTATCAGTGAAAGGTGTTTTGGACCTTTCCCTGAACTGCACAGAAAAAACCCTCTTAAGTGATGTTTTTGCACAACTCATCACCTGAGCTCAAGATAAAAGTGACTTCCCCCTATTTTTGGTTATTTCACAGCTATTCACCAACCCAGTGTGTGGATCTTACACTAGAGGCTGCAAGAGATGCTGAGTTCAGTACTCACGAGGTCTGCAGGAAGTGACCTGCGGGTGGGGAGCATGAGATGACAGGATCTCACTCTTTTCACGGGAGAAATGTACAGTAAATGCCTAAAATAGACACAGGCTTTTCTGTATCATAACAACAAGCAGTGACCTCATCAGACACATGTCTACAAATTGAATCCCACTGGAAGGATCTGTGAGTTACTGGGAGATCTAACTGTTTTCAGGTAAAGATTTAAGAAAGAAATAATCCGAAGCGGCCACAAGAAACTCAACTAGTTGTATAAAAAGCACTGAGTACTGAAATTCCTGCTCATCTGCAGCAGTTCCATTTTAGACCTCCAAATACTTACCTATAGATCCATTTTACCAGTGAACCCTCCCTCCTTCCCCACTCCCTCCCAAACAGCCATGCAAAAAAGCTAGCCTTGTCTTAGGGGTGAAAACAAGTTAGGTACCTTATGAAATCAAACTATCAATGAGCTAAACATGCATTAGTTGGGATTAAGTAACTGCTCAAGTTACACAAGTAGGGTATTTCTGCAAGAGGTCCCAGTTTCTAATGAATAAAAAAAATAATCTGCATTTGGGTTGGTTTGCCAGTAGAGGTCTAGAAAGAACAGCAACAGCATCCAAGGCAAAGTCAATTGGCAGCAGCTTTGCACCCATGTTGTCTGAATGAGGCTGTCGATCAGGAAGCCATAAAGGAATCAAGCATCTCACTCAGCTCTCCACACTTGTTCTTCTCTGCAAACAGGCTGAGTAAGTGCAGTGAGAAGGCAGAGTTTACAGTGCATCTGAGAATTTAGCCTAACTTGGGAGATGTACAGAGATCAACTATCCTCACACAAGCAAACACTCACTCTGGTAGCATGCTTCAGATAGTAGCACTGGCCAAGCTGGCAAAAAGAACCAAGTAGTGAGCAAAAAAGACTGCTGAGTACTTCATATCAAAAGAGATATTTTATATGTGAAGGTGGCATGAATTCTATGCTGGAAGCTAGCACACAAGAGAAAAACATCAATATCTAATGGCAAAAGGCATCAGTTACTAATATAACAGGATTCATCCTCCTTGGGATAAAACTAACTAAAAGAATCTGAATAAAACAGAAAATATGTCTTATACTGAGAAGCAAGGATCAGGCCCGAAAGAAAAATGCTTGAAATACTATACCTCAGCTTCTCACTCCAAAAATGGCTTGTGCCTCAAATAATCCTTATGTAACAGTGACAGCAGTCTAGCCTGAAATACTTCTGTATTAGCATATGATACAAGGAAACAGGACCTGCAGTGGACTTATATTCACCTACTTATAGTACTTATATAAAACACTAAGTTACTCATTTTTTAAATGGTATTTTTGCATTATTATTGTATTTTACAGCCTAGAGGAGAAACTCTGTTAGTGCTCATTTAGTATCAGAAGCCTTTATGTAGCAGCAGGGTCACCTCCAAACAAAAAAACCCCTCATTTAAGATTGAGTTACTCAATTCCTTACTGAAACCAAGGGCAGCTGTAAAAGAAAAAACCAATACTGATTATTTTTTGCTGATTATTAGATTTATGCACCTTTGAAATCTTAAGTTCCAAAGCAAATATTACAGGGACCTTCTGTGTTAAACTCTGATTAAAAAAACAGATTAAGTCTTAAGTTAATACCAATGCATAAGAACAACCTTCTGGCAGGGATGTGAGTTAATCAGCAGATACAGAACCCCTTGACAAACTACACTGTGTCTGTAAGCACTGGGGAAAAGTCACTACAACATAGCTCCAGAAATGATCTTCTCATTACAGAATGAGGGCACTAACTTCCAGAAGCAAGGAACACTCTGGACCTTCCTTTGTTTGCAGCACTGCATGGGTGACAAGTTGTCTTCACCTGAGGATAGACTTGGTTTCTGCTACTCACACTTCCCCCCACTCCTAAATTTAAAGATAGAGGTGAAGACAATTCATTTTTCTTGGAGCAATTAACTGATTAGGATAAACTTGTCCTGAAATCTCCTTCCATGCTGTTCACCTACAAACAAAACCTCATTTCCAGGTGATCAAGATAATGCATCATCTGAGCTCCTTCTTTTGCCCATTTGAGACAAAAATAGCTCTCCTAGATTACCAATTGCCATTGCATTTCTCATGGGTTAGAGATGATCATTAGTGCTGTTTAAGTATAAAACTAATGCCACTTCCATTTCCTATCAGACTAGCAAGTAGTAAATAGAAAACTAATCCTATTTATTCTTCTGATATGACCTTTGTCAGCCCATTCCAGATTGCTAGAACTCACACTAGCTACATCAGTTGTCAAATTTGGCAGGAATTAGAAGCTTCAGTAGGCTACCACAAAACTGTCAAACTTCATCTGTGAAGTGTCTATAGCCCATACAGAAAAACCTGCTGAAAATGTCTGTGTAGGAAAGACAAAGAGCAAGGGAGAAATCAAAACCTAGGCTGGCAACAAGTGCATGACTAACTCAGCTCAGTTGCCTTTAACTCCTCCCAGTTTCTAATCCCAAAACACAGAACATACATATTAAGGAAAAAACATTGGTGGCTGCTAAAATATATCAAAGTTACACTGCAGATTTAAAATAGGAATTTCCAGAGATGAAAAGAGATGGAAACTATGGAAATCTGCTCTTCTATCTCACTTCAGTGGTAGAAGAAATTCCACACAGAGTGGTATCTGAGCCAAAGAAGAGGGAGTATTACATATAGTACATACAAATATCTTCAGAAAGACATAAATAAGTTGATAAATTAATCTGTAATAGAAGGTGATGATAAAAAATAACCAGATTAAGAAGCATCAAACCAGAACTCAGGGCAAACTGCTTGCAGAGTAAAAAGGCACTGTTTTGGGTGTTTTCATTTTGCATTTCACAAACTCAGTGGCAAAAGCAGACAAGCAAGATGTCCTAGAAAAGACTAATTACATAGTTAAAGAGCTTCATTAACACTAAGTGCAATGTCATTCTCCAGATAGGTTGTTTAATGAGAGGCTAAAGAAGGTAACCACTACAAGAGATCACATTCAATCCCTGAACATTGTTTGGGTTTTTTTTTTCCACATTTATTGCCACCTCTCTATCTCTAGAATGAAGCTAGAAAGTTCCAAGTCCTTACCTGCCACACCAGCTGAAATCATGTGTACCTGGGTCGAATCTGGATTGAAAATACTGTTCAACTCCTCCTTGCAGTTTGAGTAAGCAGCAAAATAAATTGCTCTACAATGAGAACAAAACCCAAGTTAGTTATGTTTTGTGTCCATCCCCTTATGAGCAGTGCCATTAACCTCCCTAGCTCAAGGTGAGCTTGCTTCAAGTCTTACTTCCTCAGGAAGAAAACTACCCAAGGAATAACTCTTGAAAAGTAGTGGGACTACTCTAGGAATGAAAAAGAAAATATACTTTGCAACTTTTTCTTCCACAACAGCTCCAATTAGCAATTAGTGAGGGGAAGGACAGATAACTAGAACTAGGACAGTGATTTTGGTGACAACAGGGAGGCAAAACACTGCTCAAGTGAGAACTGAAGTTCCAGTGTGCTGTATTGCTTTGGAAGATCAAGTTTGTTCTAAGGAACCTAAACTCATTTCAATAGCATTACAATGTCAACAGAACTAGCAAGTACATAGCATTTTTAACCCAAACAGCACACTTAGTGTTGATATTATTCTAGCACTTAAGATGTAAATATTGATAAACATTGTGGTTACACTTTACAACGTGCAGCCAGAAATATTTCTCTTTGAAATGCTAGAAGAGCTCTGAAGCTGGGATGCACATTTTGTTTAATTCTGGGTTTAGAACAGACATTTTGTCTCTAATTCTGGGTTTAGAATAGACAGATTCTTTCTCTGAATACACTACAGAAGTTGGTAAACTTGCACTACATTCAAGTCTGAGCTAGTAGCAAAACAAAGCTAAACATAAAACTCAGTGTAATATGACACAAAATGCTCATTTCTACTCACTAAAGCTCAAAACTTATTTTAAGCCCACCTAAGACTCACACTTAAGTTTTTTGGAGCTTACAAATTCTCTTCCACAGGAGATGAAGTGACCATGCCAGCTTCCATGAACAGAACATTAACCTCATTAGCTGTGCAAACATGTTTTTCTTTATTACAGAGAAGATAAAGTGCTTGCTTCATGAGTTTAATTTCTGAAATGGAATCTGAACTGCAGTTAAGTAGCCTGGCTGGGTTAGGAAACATGCTTCTCTACAGCTTATTTAAACAAAGGGCTGCTGTTAAATCCACTTTGCTAATGCTTAATTGAAATGAAGGACTGGGTGAAGAGCAAGGCAGCCAGAGGGGAATGAGGATGTGCTTATTCACAAGACCTCACACATTAGATCAAGCTGACATTTTTAGTATGGAGGGGCAATAAGCTGAGAACTCCACCTGGGGGAAGAAGGGGAAGAAGTTAGAAGATTTAACATAAAATGTACTGAGAAGTAGTAGAGGTTTTTGCTATGAAGGGTATTTTTCATAGAGAATAGTCACAAAATGGAATCTACTGCTGTATAAAAGTTGTTGTTAAGAAAGTAAAACCAATATTGAACATTCAGACAAAGCTACTGCAATCACTGTAGCTTCTCCCAACAGCAACGCTAAGCTAGTGAGCAGAAAATACTTCCAGTATTCCTAATTCCTTAAAAAATATCTGCTGAAAGTACTACAGTTCCTGAATTATTTTTCTCTTGTTCTGTACATCCTCTGCATGAACAAAAGTATCTGTCAGAGCTAAGCAGAAGACAGATCAATGCTGAATGGAAAGTCCAGTTGAGTAACATGTTCCAGAAGCATCCAAAGCCCTTAAACCAGAAAAGTTAAGCCAGTCTCCAACTGGATGTGCAGGAGACAGCAATGCCTTGTTTTCAGACCCAGAAACAATCAACAAAAGCTGGGCAGTAAGTCAGGGGAAGAATAAAGTCTTTGTGGAATATATTCCCTCTACCTAAAGACTTAAAAAGGAATAAAAATGGGCCAGAAAAAACTACAGCCTCATCTAGGATTAAGTAGTTAACTTAGGTTTTGGGGTTTTTTTGTCTGTTGCTGGATCTGCTTTCTCTGGGACAGAGAATAGCATCATCCTATGCAGTCTTTCCCCCGTTTCAAGTGTCAGGACAGACTTTGGCTGCAGAGGACAGTAGCTGGTGCAGGGACACAGAACTGAAGCTGCAGAGAACATGAGTGGCTCAGTTTCTCAAGACAATTCAATTACCACAGGAACCAAAGGCTATTTGCTGTTAAGTATGTGCAACTGCAGATGCAAACTGCTTTAAAGAAACCTTAAATCCCTTACTGTAAGAATTATATGATCTACTGTAAATGTTTGTCTTTACCTGGAAGGAGCAACACCTACTAAATTAGGGCCCAGCCCTCTGAACAGAGACCGAGGACCTTCCTTCTGCAAGATCATCCTAGAAAACAAGAAAGTGACAATACTGGAACAGTCACATCACAACCTGTCCAACAATCTAGATGCTGAGCAGATGGGGTATTTAAGATCTAGGAGGAGAAACCAGGACTATCTGCATCTCAACACTGCCAATTGCTCTAGCAATTGCTTTAGAACTAGATTTCAAGTTAAAAATTAACTACTTCACTAGATGCTGCAAAACAGAACTCTGTGCTTATTGATTTAGAAACACTGGCCAATACACACCAATAGTTCTCCTGTGGATTTCTTCTTCAAAGAGACACACAGGTTAATGACAAGTCAATTGCTCAATAAAGTAAACTAGCCTTGTATAAATGGCTATTTTGTTTGGAATTTACTATCAGAACAAACAGGGGAAAGCCATCTATAATACTTAAGGAAATACCAAACTATAATTCACCACTGTTCTGCTGCTAAATCAAACTGCAAAGTTTACAGATTTGTACACCACATTTCTCCTCTTCCATCCCCAAAATGAGTCCAAAAAGCTAGTAACAAGTAAACTCACTTCAAGCAATGAAGAGGCCCAGGAGAAACTCTGGCCACTCGATTGATGCTAGCACCATTCAGAGTGTTGAGATGGACTTCAGGGATGTAGAGGGTCACAGAGGAGGACTGCAGTCTTGTTTTCACAACTTCCAGTGGACATGTCAGAATTGCACCAACAGTACCTCCACAGCTGCAAAAAGAAGCAGGATCATCACATTCTGAACTGGAAAGAGCCCAAAGGATTCATTCACATATAATTAACATTATCCTTAACATAGTCACATTGCAAGAGGTGAAGAAACAACTGGAACATGCATGACAATTGCAGTTATTTGCCCTCAAAGGCAAGCAAACTTATGTCAGTTTAACCCCACAATTTGGGAGTGAAGCTTCAGACAAAAAAGAAGTTTCTCAAAGGAGTGAAGGTGCAGAGTCTTCAGGACATGCTGTTCAGATCAGTCCTGGAAAGCAGCTCAGTATCTCAAATGTTTAACTTCTTCTGGTAAAATATAACTTCTTTTGAATGTCTGGTGCACTCCTGATAACAAACAGGGTGCCAAACATTAAGGGTAGGAAGTATTTCTGCACTGTGCACACAGAGCTACATGTAAGAACTGGTTAAAACCAGGGTGGCAATTTCATCTTCCAACTCCATTTGTATTTGGGGCACTGCACCACAAAATGAACAAGTGAGTTTCCTGAGCTCTGCCTGTTACAACAAGACAAATGAGATAGTGCAGAGTAGAGTCTGGGAAGACAAAAGAGCTTGAAGTGGCAAAGCAGGTGAAGATTTTGCTTCCTTCTGCCACTTGTTGCTGAGAGCAAGCCAAGGCAAGCTGTGCGTGACTTGTGCCACCAACAGAGTTACACAGCCAGGAACGTGCTGCTGCTGGGCCTTGGCCACAACCTACTTCTGAAGAGCTACACTCCTCTTTAGGATCATATACAGCCTCTGCAGGAAAAAATAGCAACTCCACAAATTCTGATTGCAAAAACAACCCCAAATTCCTTGACATTACCATTACAAGAGTGCCTTTCTGAGGCTAGTGTTCTTAACTTTGCCAAATACCCTTCCCCAAACTACAACCAGGACACTATATGCACCCTTTAAAAATAATCCAAGAAAACTAATTCAGATTAACACCCTAAATTAAATTAATGCTGCTAACAACTCTGTCTGAAATCCAGGATCACATATACAACTGGTACTAAACTCAAAGTGCCCAGAAGTCACCATTAGAGCTGGTGTTTGATTCTGAAAAGATAGTTATCAGCTATTTTGTCATAACAAGAGGCTCAACAACACCCCCCCCCAACCCTTTAAAAAGTTGTAACACTTGTTCAATAGTATTCCTTAAATAATGCCTTCCAAAATGCAAAGGGAAGTTCAGTATAAATGAAGAGGAACAGCCAAGACTCAAGATCTATAACTTTCATAGAAAGGTAGTTTTTAGTCTGCTGACTCCTCCACTGCAGAGAATATCAGAAATGATGGTACTTGTTAGCACAGCACCACAGCCTAAGAAGTAATCTATGAGTTGACCTGAGAATACTAAACAGCTGCCAAGTAGGATAATATCTGATGTTCACCTAATGCTTGGTGTAAACCTAGTGACCTACAGCTATCCTATTACTAAGGCTAAAGGCATCTTCTCCCATCCCTAACTCCAACACTAGACTGAAGTCTTCCAAGTTCCAACTGAGGAAAGAAATCAAGGGGTTTGTCAGTCTGAAATAAAGTGTTCTCACAGGAAGGTGGAAGACAGAAACAGACTGACAGCATTCAAGGTGGCATGTTTACACCATCTCTGAATGAGCAATTCACTTGCTTACCCTTCTAATGGTAAGCTACAAATAGCCTTTTTAAGATAAGGTTGCAGGAAGAGCCAGACTACATGTGCTAATATTTATTTCAGCCAGTGCTGGAAGCAGGAGCAGTCTGTAACACTTTATGGTTCACAATATGACTAGTACATGAGAAGCACAGGTAGGCCAGCCCTCAAAAGAACCTGGCATGGAGCTTTAGAGCACCTTCAAGGCAGACAGCAAGTTCCTGTGCTCCCCACAGTTGAACAGCAGACACTGCTGCATGCTAATGTGCCTGTCACATAGGAAGCTGGGTTTATTTCCTTTCTTGCAGCCTCTGTTTCTGATCTTATCAAACCTACTCCCTTTAAGACCTTTCTGCATTTGATTTTAGACAGGTTACATGAGGACTTGTTTTGAAGTAACAGCAAGAGAAAGCACGTGCTGTGGTTTATATTAATGAGATAAATACTACAGAAGGGGGAAAAAAGGAGGAGGAAAAAACTTGGCCTGCATTCCCCAACACAGTTTGGAATCTGGAACTTTTAATGCCACTGGTTCTGCAGCTCCATCACACTGGAAAATTCTTCCAAAGTTGAAGATTAACACTGACCTGGAGCTTGTATCCTGCATCACACCCTCAGCACCACAAGGGACACCTGACTGCCACAGCACTGCTGGCAAACAGCTACAGGCATCACAAGGAATCAGCAAAGCAAATGCCTCCCTTTAAGAACTGGGCACCCTTTACCTGCACCACATTCTGCCACTCAAATCATTTCAAATCATCCCCACTCTTGGCAGCTCCTTCCTGTTGTGTTGTTGGGCAATTTGTTTAGGTTTTTGGTTTCTTTTCTTTGAACAGTTTAAGATGTCTCAGCTGAACCTGAAAGTATTTGGAAAGCTTTCCACTAACTATTGACAGTTTGGATTAAAATTTGGATTAAAAATTATCCTCTGAGCCCCATCTTCAAGATCTCAAATTGCTTCTTACAAAGGAAGAAAGCAGAGAAGTTTCACAGTGCTGTGTGGTTCTATACTGCTCAGACAAGTCATCACAAAACCCCCAACTTCTACTTCTCTCAAAGTGTAATACCTTACTTTCTCAGCCCTCAAAGAGCCCCATGTAATAGGGAAAGCATCTGGAACTGAAGGAGTGAAAAAGTCCCCAGTGTTGAGGAACCAGATCTTGCTCAGTAGTCACAAGATCCACTGACTTTGAACTGAACCACTAAGTGAAAGCACAGTCCAGGAACTACACTGATTTATCTAGTTCCCTGGAACTTTAATATAAACACTAAGGTCTGAGAGAAATCTGTTTATGAGGAACTGTCAGTAAACACAGCTTGTAGGCAAACAGAGAAGAAAGACAATTCAATAACTATGTACCCTGTACAAATAAGCAGCTCCTAAGAAGCATGCCACCTGTTCTGTCACCAGCATCAATGGCAGGCTATTTTACTCAGAAATGTATTTCCAGCCATGCTTCTTTAGCACACTAGCAGAGACAGAGTGAAGCAGACAGCTACTTCTTTGTGCTCCCGGGCCTGGCAGGCCCTTCACAAGCATCCAGCAGCTCCAGCTTAGCACAAGTGTTCTATAAATTGCCACTAGCCTGCAGCCACCATTCCTGCTCTCCTCCTCACCACTTACAGTAAAGGGGGGAGCTCTTTTAGTTTGTGGCTTAACACAAATTAGGGAGTAACACAGTTTAAAAACAAACATTACAGAGTTTCAAAATTATTAGATTTCTTCTCCTCAATAACATCAGTGGGAATTTGTTAACTACTTCAGTTTCTACTACCTAAAGGCACTCTGGGTTTCAGCATCTCCAGTCATGTACTAGGCCCCAACAATCTCAGCATGGTGGAGGTTGGAAGGAACTTCTGGGAATCAGCTAGTCCAACCCCACCTGCCACAGCAGGGTCACCCAGAGCAGGTTGCCCAGCATCACCTCCAGCAGGGTTTGGTGTCTCTCCAGAGAAGGAGACCCCATGTTTAATCTGATCCCTAATGTACACTGAAGTCTATCACCACACTGAAATAGAAACAAACCTGGAACGATTTGCGCTTTAAATTCGGCACAGATCCAGGACTGACAACCATTTTCCCCAGTTTGTTTGTTTGTGACACTCTGCAAGGAAAGAAACATGCACATGCTTCAAAAACCTAATCCTGTCTGGCATTCAAATCCCAGCATCTACTTCCAAAGATGTCTGCACAAGAAAACCTGCTCTTATTGCAAATTGAGGGTGTTTCCTAGGGAATCATTGCCTTAGTCCCAAGTAGTTGAGTATCTCCTACTGGTACCTTACATCCCTGCAAGGAAAAGCAGAACCAGCTCCAGCATGGGTGAGGGCCTCAACTTCACTAACTGGACTGTCTAGAAATGCTCCAAAGCAGATGAATTTTTCCCAACTGATCAAGCTTTGAAACTGTGCAAGGATTTTTATTCCTTCAGTTAATTATGTTTTGTATACAAATAAAAGAGCAGGGTACATAGTACTAGTCTCAGATTCACCTTTCACAGTAGTTGTAACCACAGCCTCAAAGACTCAGAGATAACCCTTGACCCTGTTATCTTGGGTCTACATTCATTTGTGTGTTTTACCAGTCCTTTCTTTCCTCTATGAAAAGGAAAGTTCCATGCAAATTCTGGCTGCCAAAAGAAACAGCAAGAAAACTGAGCTTAAAACTCCATCCAAAGCAACAAAACCCAGGCTGCTTGCAACACAACTCTTCACCACTTACTGCAAATTCAGGTCCCAAATCATTAATCCTGAATAGTCAGTTTTGCTATATTTGTGTATTTATTACACATCTTTCCAGCCAGAAACCCTTAACCCCTTTACCCACCAATTATGTTTCTTCTCTGAGACTTCGAAAGTGTAAGTTAAGCTAACATCCTTCAACTAAAAATAGGAATCAAACTTGCTATTTGTAATTCACAGCATAAAAATAAAGTTCCCCAGTGTTGACATAGAGAAGCCTACAAAGAAAACAGAAAAACACCACCAGGGGAACAAGCATCACTGGGTTCCATTATCCAAAACAAACATCAGCCTCTACAGTGGAGCTACTATTAGGAACTAGAGTAAATAAATATTTACAATGACATTTGTATTAAGTAAATACAGCTGAAGACATCACTTGCCTAGAAGGAAATAGGAGAAACACAGCAGCTTCACAGCTGCTCAAGTCCTGACAGCAATTTTCATGGTCTTTAGTAACCCCATGGTGCAAATCCCAAGCTACTCAATGCTTTAACCAAACCCTGCCTTATTCCCCACAGAAGAGTATCTGAACATAAAAATAACCTGCAGTTTGGACAGGAAGGTGCTAACCTTCTCCTGGGCATTACAACAGGAAGGACTTGTTTTGAAAGGCATCCATGGTTACACCACAAATGTATTTTATCTTAGCTATTTCAGCCACTGCAGGGATTTGCCAAGAACCTCTGTCAGATAGGCAGCAATATAATTACAGATCAATTTGAGACAGTTCTATAACCAGGAAAAAAATAAGACTCCTTCCTGTACTCCTTCACATAGTAAATTGGAAAGCAGCCAACTTTCTGAAAGAAAAAGAACAAGTAAAGAAAGAATTCAGAAGTAAACCTGAGATTGTCCAGTCCTGAACTCAGAAAAGCAGCTCCTGGCCCAAAACAATCCCTCCTTTTGCTGAGAAAAAACTCAGGCAAGATCTCAAGCCCTGATGAAAACTGATGTGATACAGAATTAATGTCAGAAGCTTTCTGGCAATGAAGAATGAAGCAAGAAAACATGGAGATTATTTTTGTAGCCAACACTTGAATTTTCATTCAATGTTCCAATTATGATTGCAAGCAGGTACATCCAAAATATTAATCTTCTCTATAAAGCAAAATATTAAGGTATTCCTACTCTTTTTTGATGTTAAGTACTCTAATAACTAGAAAAGCATGTGTAACTGAAACTAAAACATTCATCCAAAGCCTGTATTTCAAACTCAAGTCTTTGTAATTTAAGGATGCAGAGTGTTCACTTGCTTTGGAATAAAAGCACCTGAGTTAACCTTACCAACATGCTGTCTACAGTATAACAGTTCCTGCTTCACTAGAAGATGGGAAAAACCAAGTGTTTCACCTGAAGCATGATTTTGCCTCATGATACAACACTACAGGCACAGCTGGTTCCTTCTCCTGCAAGGAGATCCAAGGATCTCCTTGGGAAGGTTAAGTGACTTTAGAAGTAGAACATAAATACTTAGGCCTGTTTGTGAGCCAAATCTGCCCTCACCTGGAACCACTCTGGGCACTTAACTATCTGTGGAGTAACTGTAGTCACTCTTATTTTTGGAGCTAGCATACAAGAGACTAACAGCATTTTCTGTCAGGTAGGGAAGCATTCAAGAAGAGAATTATTAAATATGTGTTTAAAAAAACCTTCAACCAACCAGAAATACTACTTTAGTTTATTACTACTTTTAATACCACATGTAGCTGTGGTAACTACATGGTTTGCAGAAAGAGAACTTGGCAAACAGAAGCCTTATGACAAAACAGGAGCTAAGGAAGTGATTTCCAACATGTCACAGCATGAAACTGAACTCCAGCTATTCCATCACTCCACTCAGGTATGCTCCCTGCAAATACACTGAATATAACCTAGAAACTCCATTCAAGCCATTCCAAAATGAGTACTGAATTACTGCTTTTCAGAGTTTGTGTTTCTATCACAAAATATTGCTTGTGTTTACAATTAACATGTAGTTATGAAAGATTTCACTCTTAAAAATGAAACTACTTGTGTAAGAATTACTTTAGAAAGACAAAGCAAGCAGTACTTGCTGAGTAACTGCCTCAGCCAGTGGCTAGCACTGCTAAAAGAGTCTATCAAAGCTGCAGGAAAAGCAGGGACAAACAGATTGGGAAAAAAAGGAATGAGGGGAAAGAAATTATTAGAAGCATGAAATTAAGTCCCAACACAAGCTTGGAAAGGCCCTGAAGTGTTGCAGTTTAACAGCTGGTGTTAAATGGCACAGAAAAACCCTAGGATAGCCCCACCCACACTGCTAAAAAAGAAGTCACCAGTTTGTTTCATTACAGAAGACGAAAAAGGGCCAGTAGACTGAAATGATCATGAAATCACTGAAATAATCAGTGAAACCTGAAGGAAAACAGAGCTTCCTTCCTTTTTTCTTCATGTTACTGAAGACTAAAGATCCCTCAGGTGATTTGTAGGCCACAATGCTTGCAAAGAAGCCATAAGATGACCCTAACTAATTTTTCTACTGCTAAATGTGACCAAATAGACACTGTTAGCTTTACTGAGCTAAGATTAGAGGAAACATGTGGCTGGTGCTCAAGGAAACAACACTCAGCCTTCTCATACTATAACCCTTGACCCAGCTGGCCAGAAGCTCACTGCAGATCAGACTTCTCTGCAAAAAATAGGAATGAACAAGTTGAGCTAAGCAATCTTCAGGTTTATAAACCTGACTCTCATTATGCATGAATCTGCCCTGTCAGAGCTACCAAGTTACAGTGGTGCAATAAGGCAGCACTCCTCTGCCTTCTGAATGTTTACAAGGATGGCAACTCTGAAGACAAAAGTACACATTACCACATCTTGAGCCTCCTCCTGCTCTGTAATTCTGCTCCTCAGAGCACCAGAGATCAGGAGGGTGAAGGAGCACCCACATAAGCATTGAATTAGGTCCCTAACAGTGAAAATCTGCAGTGTGCTCACACATATCCAACTCACCCAGACCTGTGCACAGCAAACAACATTCCTCTCCCACCTCAGACACCCCAGTCCAGAGGAAATGTGCACAAACAGAAATCCAAGCTTTAAGCTCTCCCTTGGGATGCAAAGTATGTTCTCAGCCTGTCACTTCTCCTACTCTGCACTACCCAAACACACATCACTATACCAAACAGGATACCCAGTTTTCTCTTAAGCTTGGTGCACTTTATCCTTGGAGGACTGCAGGCTGTGGAACACAGGCATGCCGAGCATTACAAAGCTTAATGAGAGGAAAACAGACTAACATCTGTGAAGGCACAAGAGTTTCCTCAGATCTAATCAAGGCGATAAGGGCTACATCTTTACCTCTACCTATATCCTTTCCTCCAGCTTCTTTTCTCCTCATGGAGGAAAGCTGCATGACCATGTCAAGCCTCACACCTAAAAGCAGTACACAGCAGAGTGTTTAAACATAGTTTAAACTCTTTGACACTACCATGCTAGCTGGTTTGAGACTGCTGAGCATGTCCAGAGAAGGGCAATAAGGCTGGTGAATGGTCTGGAGAATAAGTTTCAGGAGAGGCTGAAGGAACTGGGGTTGTTTAGTCTGAGGAAGAGGAGGCTCAGGGGAGAGCAACTCTGCAACTACCAGAAAGGAGACTGTAGCAAGATTGGGCTGGGTTTCTTCTCCTGGATTACCAGTGATAGGACAAGAAGAAACGGCCTCAAGTTGCACCAAGGGAGGTTTAGATTAGCTATTAGGAAAAATTTCTTCACGGAAAGAGTTGTTAAATATTGGCCCAGGCTGCCGAGGGAAGTGGAGTCACCATCTCTGGAGATGTTCAAAAACGTCTAGATGTGGTGCTGAGGGCCATGGTGGGGATAGGCTGATGATCTTAGGGGTCTCTTGCAAAATGAATGATTCTGTTAGAGTAGCCTCTGTGATGAGGTAGGGGAGCTCACATACAAGAGAGATCAACACCAGAGAAGGGACAAACTCCTGGAAGCACGTCCAGAAGAAACAGTCTATTCACAAGAGAAACCTTCACCCCCACTTCCCCCAAGGGCCCGCGCACCACCCTCCCGCTGCCCGTGAACAAAACACAACACTCAGGGCCGGGTCTGGCATGCTCCAGGCCAGGGCTGGGCTGCAACGCGCGTAACCAGCCCAGGGCAGGCCCGGAAGGGCCTGAAGGTACTGAGCGGGAAGCTGCGTAGCAGGAGTGCCTCAGTGCGGCCTACAGCCTCCCCCGAGGAGACCCCTTCTCTCTTCCCCAGCAAAGCAGCGCCCCACAGCCCTTCGGTACCTCCCGTTCAGCAGCCAGCCCCACCGCGGTCCTCGAAATGCTACCTAGCAAGCACTGCAGGCCGCGGCCGAGCTCCCTCCTAGGCCGGGCCGCAGAGGGCTTGCTGGGGAGCGGGACAAGACCCCCACGGCCCCGGGGAAGAAGAAAGCCCTACAGGAGCCATTTCCGGGGTTATAGCGCCAAGGGCGAGCTTCAGGACGGCACCCACCCTACAGGGGTTCCTAACCGGGACCAGCTCTCATCATGGAGAAGCGATGGTGGCAACGGGAAATGCAGAAGGATGGGCGAGCAGCCTCACCGAGGCAGCCCGCAGGGAAGGGCCGCCCCCGCGTCTCAGCGACCAGCGACTTCACCTACCCGCCGGCAAAGAGGTGCACCAGGGTGTCTCTCTGGCTCATCCTCGTCTCCTGCAGCCCGGCGGGAGAGAACAGTGCCGGGCGCTTGTAGCGGGTGCTTGCGCCCCGCTCTCAGCCGAGCGGCTCGGCCTAGGGCTCCGCATAAATAGGCAGCGCTCAGCCGCGGGCTCCGTGCGGCGGAGGGGAGGAGCGAGGCGGGACCCTGCCGCCTGACGGGAGTCACTGCGCCAGCGCCTGGGGGCGAGGGCCTCTTCATGAATATACAATGAGCGCGGGGTAAACAGAGGCTGCCATTGGCTAAGGGGGTGACGTCACCGCCCCGCGTCGTCACGTAAAGGAGGCGAGGCGGGAGGAGGGTTAGTGGTTACTCTGAGGTAGAAAGAGAGCTGGTTGTGTGCTGCTCGTGTGATTGCATAGCTGAGGGGACTTCTCCCTCTCCTTGCCCTCTGTAGGCTTCTATGTGCAGTTCCCTCAAGCTTACAGTAGCTGATTCTGCTGCTGGCCCTGAGGAAAAGTCATCTACAGCAGGCCCAGAAAGTGTGCTCTTCAATAGCTAAAGGGTAAGAGGATGGGGCTAGGCTGTTTTTAGTGGTGCCTAGTGATAGGGCAAGAAATAATGGGCACACTGGAACCTAGGAGGTTCCATCTGAATATGAGCTATTTTGTCATGGTGAAGCTATATCTAGAATGTTAAGTTCAGTTCTGGCCTTTCCAGTTCAAGAGAGACGAAGAACTACTATAGAGAGTCCAGCAGAAGCTATGAAGATGGGGAGAGGACAATAGTGAGTAAATGAGTGAGAACTTTTCCAAAACAGAGACAGGCAAGACTTTCAGGAGTATTTCTCTGTGAGACATGTTAAACTTGACTCTGAAGAAGTGAGAAAGGATGCTGTGCAGCTTGGCCCAAGATGTTCCCCAGGAAAGAGTAAACACATTCAGCTTAATGTAAACTGGTTAATTATGTTGAGGTGACTGGAAAGCTCTACCAGTGATTTTATTAGATGCTGCATGAAGTAAGAGGAGTCATATGCCAAATACTAAAGTTTAAGGTCATGACTCCACTTTTTTTCCAGTTCTCTCAGTAGCTTTAGAGCAACAAAAGATAGTTTTTGACAGGCCATGTGATGCCATCCAGTGAGCACATGTCCTGGTAAATTCCAAAGAAGATTCAATAGCAAAGATTCTGCTTTGTTCTGTCTCTAGAGGTGAACTCCTTAACTTAGAGCCATTAACTCAATCTGGCACTGATGGCTTGAACTGCAACAGATGAGAACATGTCATGGGATGTTTTTTTATGAATGCTTATTAGTAACAAATAAATAGAGCTACTGAAACATTTTATTCACATTATAAGATACTTTGTAATTTAAAAAAATTGTTGTTTTTATGGAAACTTTAGATATTCTATCGAAACATTAAAAAGGTCTGAACTGAAATACTTTCCATTTTTATTAGGACTCTGATTCACAAGTGTTTTGCAGCAGTTCTTGAGAGCTGTCTTTAACACTGATTTTTCTTCTGCTCTCTTTCCTGGGCTCCATTTCCTGCCTGGACTGCATAGCCTATACTATTTGATGGATATGGCTTCTCACAGTGCATTTCTCCTTTCACCCATCAGGGAGAGGTAAGTGCAGAGCAGAAATGCCTCATGGGTTCACTACATGAGAGCTCAGAACATAAATAAAAGCCTCCAAATTGCATGAGGTCCCATTTTGAGAAGGTTTTATTCAGCTGAGTCTATGTCCCATAATGTTATTGCACAACCTGAGTACCTCTCCTCCTGAATCTTTTGTCACTTTTACCTCTTGATTCTCCAGAAATAATTATTTTAAAAGATGTTTTGTTGGCTTTTGGACTTTTCCTATCTGCTTGGTGTACCTAAGACATTTAATAGCACTCAACAAAGCTAAAGTGAAGAGAAAAACATATGATAAGACATAAAGCTTTTGTATCTATGTTTTCTAGCTTTAATTTCTCTCGTGACACCATCCTCACAGCATGTGCTGCACTTTTCCTCTTGCAGTCTTTGGACAGAAAACACCTTTCCTTAAAGCTCATCAGTGGCTTTCTGGGTAAAAAAAGAGCAATAAAAGGAATTCCTTGCCTTTCTTGATACAGCATTATTTTTCCTGCTCTTTTCTGCCAGCATATGGTGGGCTGTTTGGGAGTCCTGTTCTTACTGTGGCTCTAATGACCCTCTAATATTTATATGACTACATTCCACAAGTTGAAAATGAAGGAAATAAGATCATAACTCCCCATTTGAAACATAGATTTAAATAATGGTGGCTTTGTTTACCTTTGGGTGTTCTTTAAACAAGCACTTGTTATCTTTTGCCAGTGCCAAGGTTAAAATTGTTAGAAAACAATTCCCGTGTGAAAAAACATTTGTACTAAGCAACTTACTTGAAAATATTTAACATTCTTGGATGCTCTCTTTATCTAAGTGATATTTTATTCCCTTTCCTGACCAAGTTCATGGAAATATGTTTTTCTCCCTTCAAGGAATTTGAAAGCAAGGTTTTATTCAGTAGGGAATC
The DNA here is from genome assembly GCA_013396975.1 of Bucco capensis. Classification (NCBI taxonomy): domain Eukaryota; kingdom Metazoa; phylum Chordata; class Aves; order Piciformes; family Bucconidae; genus Bucco; species Bucco capensis. The sequence continues at coordinate 195,644 of VWZO01020975.1, read as the reverse complement.
TTGATTCTGAACCATTTTCATCCACTTTTTTCTTCATTTATGAAATTCTCCTGCTGTGGGGTAAAATCATTTGTTGATATCATGTTGTAATGACTGTGTGTGTGATGTGCTCATGGGGAGAGAGGGAAACTTGTATCCCCAAGGAACCTGAAACAAAGGTAGAATCCTTCAGTGAGACACTGAAGGATCATCCACAGCTGCTGTGAATGAACAAACCACCCCAAAACCAAAACCCCTTTCATGCTGAGGAACAGAAGACTGCCCCAGAAGGCCCTGGCTCAGGGAATATCTCATGGATAAAGCATGCTGGGTAGGGCCTGGGTGCTCCTGAGAGCTGGAGGCAGAGGCCAGTCAGACTTTCAAGGCCTCAGGAGGCACAATGTGTGTTAGCAACTTGCCAGCCCTGAGATTGAGTGATGAGCTAGATTGCCCTGGTCAAGGGAAGTTGGTTTCTTCTATGGAAGTTACTCAAAATGTAGTAAGAGGCACAATTGTGGTATGCTGCTTTTTTGTCTTCTTGGGAACTACCATTTCCTAATCTCTTTTATGCCTTCTTCAAATGGCCACCCCATCCACTGTGCTCTGTTTCTCTCTAATCACCATGAAAAGCTAGAGCAGCTGTCTTAAGATATTCCATTGAAATGTATGAATTCAGGAATGATAATGTGTAGATTTAAAAGTTATGAATTGACTGGAGCAGCTGTGGCAGGAGGAAAGGCTGAGAGCCCTGGGGCTGCTGAGGCTGGAGCAGAGCAGAGCCAGAGGGGAGCTGCTCCATGCTGAGCAAGAGCTGAAGGGTGCAGGGGGCAAGAGGCTGGGGCCACACTCTGCTCAGGGGTGCCCAGGGGCAATGGGCACCAACTGGAAGCCAGGAGGTTCCAGCTGAGCAGGAGGAGAAACTTGTTTGCTGTGAGGATGGCAGACTTTGCATGACTTCAGGCTGTTGATTTTGAAGACAGCTGTATTCCAAGTGAATCAGGTGTACAGAAGAGCTATTGAGGTTTATGGAAAATGGCTGATGGCTTATCATACCAGAGAACACTTAAAAGATTTGGTTTGTTTAGACTGGGTAAATAAAGGCTAAGACAAGCTAGGATTGCTGCCCATAAATATGTCAGGGGAATAAACTACAGGGAACAGAAAAGTAAAAGCTAAAGGTCAATATTAGCAGAGTTCCAGAGGTCATGAATAAGCTCAGGTTGAGAGAAAGAAGTGACAGTCCCTGATGAGGTTTTCTACAGATTCTGGAGTCTAGAATGGCAGATGGAAAGAACTGAATGTACCTGAGCCTCAGACTGTGAGAAGAGGGATAGGTTACCCTCTCAGGGCATCTCTCTTTTGAGAGTTGGGAATCCCTCATGCAATTCTGTTTCATCCCAAGGCCAATGACATCCTGGGCTGCAGCAAGAGAAGCGTGGCCAGCAGAGCCAGAGAGGTGATTCTGCCACTGCACTCTGCTCTGCTCACACCTCCTCTGCAATACTGGGGCCAGTTCTGGAGCCCTCAACACAGAAAGGCCATGGAGCTGATGGAGCAGGTGCAGAGGAGGCCATGAGAATGCTCAGGGGCTGGAACACCTCTGCTCTGAGGACAGGCTGAGGGAGCTGGGATTGTTCAGCCTGGAGAAGAGAAGGCTTCAGGGGACCTGCTAGTGACCTTCCAGGACCTAAAGGGAACTTTCAAGCAGGCTGCAGAGGGCCTGTTTGCAAAGGCCTGCAGTGAAAGGACAAGGGGCAATGGTTTGAAATTGGAGAGGAGTAGATTTAGACTGGATATTAGAAAGAAGTTGCTCCCCACAAGGGTGGTGGAACACTGGCCCAGGTTGCCCAGGGAGGTGGTTGAGTTCCCATCCCTGGAGGCATTGCAGGTGAGGCTTGCCAGGGCTCTGGGCAAGCTGCTCTAGTTGGGGATGTCCCTGGCCACTGCAGGGGGGTTGGACTAGATGAGCTCCAGAGGTCCCTTCCAGCCCAAACGATTCTAGGATTCTATGAATTTATGATTCCATCTCTAAAGAGCTTCTGTCCTTATCTTCCTTTGAAAGTGTTGTGGAAACAACAGCCCATGGATTGGAAGTGAGTTTAGTGTGATTAGTAACTGTACCTGCTTGTGTTTGTTGGGAGAGGATGGGTGTAAGTGGAGAGGAGACTTGGCAGCAGCACATCTTGACCTCTGTGGTGTGTTGGCTTAGGGTTTAATGTAAGCAGCCTGCTTTGGGCAACTGAGCAAAGCCAACCACCTTAGATGGGCAGGAAAAGTACACAAGTGTTTTGAGGCCCTTGGCAGTTGCCTAGGCAGTCAGCCACCTTGCTGCTCTCACTGCATCAATGTGGCTTAATCATTAATTTCCCTCTGGAGGAGATGTTACTTCTCCTGTCTAAGGCTGGACAAGGAATTTGCTGACTCAGGTGTACTTTAGGGAGCTAAGCTTCATTATTGCTAATGAACCAATTGAGGAAGTTTTGCAGGGAGGTTTTGCTTGTTTTCCAGGGATAAAACAGCTGAAGTTCTGCTATGTAGCTATACATTGTGCTTCTTGTTGCCTGGGTTATCTATGACACAAAGCTTGTCATCATGGCTTGTCATGTTCCAGAGCCTTCTGATAGTCTCTTCATTTACTTCCAGACATTGGGACACACACAAACTTTGAGTTATTTTGAAAGAGGGTAATAGCTTAACAGATTGGAGCTGATTTTTCTGCCCTTAAACAACCTGTGGGGATGATTCCTTTGGCTAGAAAAGGCACTTGGAAAACACAGAGAGAACCTACAGTGTAAAAGATGCCAGTTTAGCAATGCAAAAAGGAGATTTTCAAGCTCTTTTATCAAGACTCTCTAGAATAATGATTTGCTTGATCTTTGAGAACATCTTAAGAAGATGATGAACAATTAATAGTAGCTGTGGGACAGGGCATCAGGTCAAACATGAAATCCTCCCCTTTTTCTGGAGTTGATGGAGCACACATAGGCTCATGTCAGCTCTGGGGCTACATCATGGCCCCAGGTATAAAGCCCCAAGAACTTTTCCTTTCTTCTGTTCCTGTGGAGCACAAATTCATTTATTTTTAACCTATTCTCTAATCAAACACAATCCAATCAATGTGTTACTTTCCTGTAGTGATTTGAAAATACTCTGGAAAAATCTTTTGCATATTTCTTTGTAAGCTTAGACAAGAAACCTCAAGTAGTTGAGTTCATATGATGGCTCTAAGTCCCTTAGCCTTGGTGAAATTGCAGCTTGGATGAATTTGGTCTAATCAACCATATGGAAACAGCAGTGGGTTTTGTGATGTGAGAGCTGATGGAGGTGGTTTTGACTGGATTTGGAGTTAGGTTGTTAGTAACTGGTGGGAAGAGCTATATTTCATTTTTATCTATGCCATAAAGTGCTGAGGAGATTTCACTGATTATCTTGATTTCCTGATAAAGCATATGTCTGATACAGTGTGTTTCTCTCCATAAATGAACTAGAAATTCTGTATAACCCAGCCTGCTCAGTGACTTACATGCCAAACCCCCTATTTTTAATCACACTAGGAAATGTGCCATCTCTTTTCAAAAAGAACCTTTAGCAGTGTCCATCTCTCAAAAGACAAGACTTTCTGGCTAAGAATATACTCTTTCTTCTTTCCCACAATGTTCTTCCAGTTACATTTGAATCTTATCTTCATTTAATTTGCCATGTGAGCAAAGCAGCAGCCTCTGAAGCCTTCACAAAGCCAAATCTGTGTCCTTGTGGAACATACTTGTGCTTCAAGTCTCTCCAAACAGAGTCCAGATGGTCCTAAATCCAGCTGTGTAGCACAGTACTGGCTTTGTTTCTTCTTGCCCTTCAAGTTCTCAGGATACATCAGTAGAGGTTTGATTCCTTCTCTGTTCCTGCTTTATCCAGACTAGAGGACAAGGTTGAAGTTCTGAGGTCTTTGGCCAGGTTTGTACACAAAGGGGAGTCTGATGGGAGGTTTACTGTGGAACTTGAGGCTTTTGGCTTTCTTCTGTTAGAGGAGATGTTATTAACCACCACTTGTCATTGCAAAGAGAGAAAGGGACAGCTCCACTGTAATAATTAATGGCATAGACTTAATTAAGAGAGAGGATGAGAGGAGCTTCTGTATTGCAACTTTTTGTATAGAGGTGGGGAAGAATGTCAGAGAGAAAAGGCTGAAGTTTGGAGAGCCCAGGATGAGGTTGAGTTAATGGTTGGACTTGATGATCTCAGAGGGTTTTTCCCAACCATAATGATTCTGTGACAAATATTAATATATATATGAGCATATTAACATCTCCTCATTGAAAACCATGTTCCTGGGCACTTTTGGCGTTCTGCTGCTTGCAGTTATGAGTGAGATGTTCAAAAGGAAGAGCTGTGTTTTCAAAGCAGATGACAAACATCTGAAAGCTTGCCATAGGAAGAGTTTTCCAGCACTGCCAGCTGCTGCTGTCATTGCAGAAACACATTTAGTTTTTCCTTGTGATATCAGAAAGGGTTAACTTTCAAGCCCAGCTTAGTCCTGGAAAGAAATAAAAGAATGACTTAGAAATAGAGATTAGTTTTTTCCCCCTCTTTTCTTTGTTACTATTTAAGCAATTGACTTAATTGACTTTAATGATCTTTGGCCAGACACTGAACACCACGGATTTTGGCTCTACCAAGTGACTTCTCACTCTGAATTGGAGGTGATACACAAGTTTGTGAAAGAAATACTTCAGCTGGACTAAAAGTGGAGTAATCCTCAAACAATGTGATCCTTCCAGGCCCTCAGACTCTGCATGGAACCTCATTCACACTGAATGTCATCTGTTACAGTTCAGTGTTGGCTAATCTTCAACTGCAATCAATAAATCAGCCTGGACTTGGAGAGATTAGGCAAGTCAGAAACATGTACCTGTGATGTTTGCTTTTGTAGTCTTTTTTGAGAGGTCAGATAATGGAGACATCAATTAAAAGCAGGATAAACATCAGGCTTCTTCCAGTGCTATAGCCTTTTTCTCTCTGAAATGGGAGAGTGAATTTAGCTTTAGAGCAGCTGCCAAATAACTGCTTATATTTCTAGCCAATAGATCACAGGCATGGCCAAGGAAAACTTCAGTGTTGGAACTTCTTTTCTAGAGAACAGTGTGGATTTTGAGTGATAACATCAATATTCAAATCTGCTTTGCAGAAAGCAGGGTGTTTTTTTTTTCCAGTCTCATTCACTTTCCAGGGTTTCTCCCAATTCCTTCAGCATTCTGAATGAGAGTTGGTTGTGATGCACATGTGTGTATGAAGGAAAGACTTCAATATGAATCAAACTGAGCAAACCTCAAGCAATGTGCAATTTCCACTTCCTCAGGCTCTCTCTGGGACCTAAGCTATCTCCTGAGTGTCTTTGGCAACCAGGAGAATTTCTTCTGTGGGGTGAAACTACAATATTTATCCATGACTTTTATTGTCCAGGCTGTTTCATGTCAATGCCCTTTTTATCCTGCCTTATAACCTAATAGACTTGGTAAATACCATGGTATTTTTGGTTATGTGTATCCTTTTTCAGGGCAGAAGGGCTATTTTGCTTCCAATAGGGCTGAGGGAATGATCCCAAAGGTTATTCATACAGAGATGGCTGCATCTGGAGATCAATTCACTTGGATTGCCTGGCTGATTGGTTGGTTTGCTGTGAACTTTCTGGCTATGATAGGGTTTTACTTGCATTGAAGTCTATAAAGCAGTAAATGGTGAGGAAGCACCTGGAGATTATTCTGGTCAGCAGGCTGAATCCAAGAGGACTGTGTGACTTGTGCATCTTTCCCAAACTGGAGGTGGCTGTACTACTTTCCTCTTTCTCCTCAAAACTGAAGGCTCTGATTTAGGGCAGAGAAGAAGGCTCCACAAATACCCAATGAATTCATTCTCACATGCAGCAGATCCTGAAGGCTCAGCACAGCAGCAGCTCTAGTCTCATTCTGCAGAGCTTTGCAGTGCTGGAGCAAGTGTTAAAGTAGACCTCTTTTTAAGTGTTCAGTTTGTTTTCTGTTCTAATTTCCTTCTTTTTGGAAAGAGAGTGGAACTCCAAAGATTTGTCCATGTTTCAGCCATATTAATACTCTCTTTATGCCAAGATAAAATGAGGACAGTGCTGTGGCATCCTGGGCTGCAGCAAGAGAAGCATGGCCAGCAGAGCCAGAGAGGTGATTCTGCCACTGCACTCTGCTCTGCTCACACCTCCTCTGCAATACTGGGTCCAGTTCTGGAGCCCTCAACACAGAAAGGCCATGGAGCTGATGGAGCAGGTGCAGAGGAGGCCACGAGAATGCTCAGGGGCTGGAACAGCTCTGCTATGAGGACAGGCTGAGGGAGCTGGGATTGTTCAGCCTGGAGAAGAGAAGGCTTCAGGGGACCTACTAGTGACCTTCCAGTACCTAAAGGGAACTTTCAAGAAGGCTGCAGAGGGCCTGTTTGCAAAGGCCTGCAGGGAAAGGACAAGGGGCAATGGTTTGAAATTGGAGAGGAGTAGATTTAAACTGGATATTAGAAAGAAGTTGCTCCCCATGCGGGTGGTGGAACACTGGCCCAGGTTGCCCAGGGAGGTGGTTGAGTTCCCATCCCTGGAGGCATTGCAGGTGAGGCTTGCCAGGGCTCTGGGCAAGCTGCTCTAGTTGGGGATGTCCCTGGCCACTGCAGGGGGGTTGGACTAGATGAGCTCCAGAGGTCCCTTCCAACCCAAACCATTCTGTGATTCTATGATTCTGTGACCTGGAACTGGAGCAGTTATAACTGACAACAGTTCCCTTTCTCATATTTACCTTGATAAGCAAAATCCTTTTTCTTTCAGTGATGTTCTCAACTTCTTCATAGATGCCTTGCTCTCACTGTCAGTGACTGTTCTTCTGCTGGAGCCCTTTGGAGTCTGCCCCACTCCTATTCACATGATGCTCTCACATTCCTTCTGGAGGCAAAAATGTGTGCTCGTGCTGCTAGGGAGTGGAAACTTACTGATTGTACAGAGCTTGGCAGAAGCTCCTGTTCAGCCTCCTGACAGGAGCAAAGAGACAGGCTGCAGTTTTGTGAGTGCTGAGCCAAGAAAAGCCTTCCTATCTGTGCACTGTTCTTCTGTGTCCCTCCCTTCATGCCCACAGCAAGTATGCAAAGCAAGAAGACTTCTTGTTCCTGTCTCTAGGAGCAAATGGAGTCCCTCTGTACTAAGCTCTCTGTTGGAGCCCTGCAAGTGGAACTTCCTGCAGCCAGAGCACAGATGATCTTTAATGTCTGACCCATTCATTTCTATTAACATATTAGAGCAGAAGATGGAACTCTTGCTGCACTCTCCAAATGAGTTAGCAGTGCAAACTGGCTTTTTAGGCCTTGGAGCTCTGGCCACACTCCTGGTTTTAACTCTGTGCTAGCCACAACCCAGACTATGGAGAAAAGTGCAGTGGAGCTGTGAAGTGGCTGCTCCCTGATGGCACAGGTCAATAACTGCAGAACATTTGGGTCTATTGTAATAGCAATTTACTGAAGCGATTGCCTGTAGTGGAAAAACAAAAGCAGTATCCATGTGTAGCTATGTTGGGAGAGAAGAGCTCAGTGAATGGGATACTTTCCTTTTTAAAGCATTCCCTGCTCTAGGCAGCCTGCTCAAGTGATTCAAACCCAGCTGCTGACCTCAAAGCCATAGCTAGAACTTGGTGAACGATTCCTGAAGGTTCAGAGCAAAGGCAGCCAGTTTCCACCTCTCCTTCTGTTGCTTGATGCCCTTTATATGAAGCCCTGCAAAACTTGCATTTTGAAGGAGCACTTAAGAGTCAGACATGCACATTGTTCAGCATCAAATGGCTCCAAACTTTCATCCAAATATCCATATATATATATATATGTGATAAACACTTGTTTTTGCAGGCATGCCTTTGCATCCCTTATGCCTAAATTTATAGTAGGTACCAACCTAGCAGAACAAAGCCCTAGTGATCTGTGACTGTGCTCTTACACCTGTTAGTAAATCTAAAAGCAGATACTCTTATTGTAATTCTTACAGGGTAGGAAAGAGCTAAGTGTGAGTTTGGCTAAGTTGCAGTGCAGAATAAATACACTGTGAATAAATCTCTGATAGGGATGAATGCCAAGGGGGAGAGAAGGATTAGTGCTGTACCATTAGTTGTGTTGAGATGCTCTTTGAAGAGTGAAGAATGTGAAAAACAAACTATATTTGCCAGCAGCAAAATCCATAAGGCTTAGATTCAGTTAAAAGGCTCTGCTCTCTCCAGAAATACTTCAAACCCTGTTAAACACAGGGACCCAACTTGTGCTTCCAAGAAGATAAGACAGATGAGCTAAGACTTTCTCCCCTCTCTTTGTGTTCTCCTCCTTGGCTGCTGCCTGTGGCCTTGCTGACTCACCAGCCATGGGGAGCATTGGAGCTGGAAGAGAGCACAGGATAAGTGGAGGAGTTGCAGGCCAGACCTGTATTAATTCAGAGGAAGAATGGAGCAAACTTGGTAGATTTTTCAGCAGGACATGGATAAAAGATTGATTTGTTCTTCTAGAATTCCCCCCCCCCCCCTTGTAGCTCTTCCCTTTCTGTTCCCATGGTGTCACAGCACATTTGTACTGTGCTGCATCACTTTTCCTCTGCAGGTATTACCTCTGCTGAGAAGCCCAAACCTTTATATTCTGTAGTCATTTCTAAGTGACACAATTGTCAGAAAAGGCTAGCTTGGCCAAGCTTTGGTAGCCTCTGGTTATAATCTCTATAACACAAGAAAGGAAAGAGAAAATGCCAAGTAGTGGATAGACAAAGTCAGACAGCTTGAATCCCAAGGTGCTGTCTTATTGCTTGGGCTTTTGTTCATGATTGAGTGCTTTCCCTTTCTTGCAGCAGTTTGTTTTCAGTTGGCAAATGATTCAAGTGTTTTTTATGATGGAAAGCAAAGGGAGAACTTATGTTTTAAACCAAGAGAAATTGTTTTCTGGAGCCATGACCAATATAAGAGATTGTATGTGGAAGTGTTTTCCTTAGCTAAGAATCCTCAGAGGAAGTGGAGAACTCTTCAGTGCAATGAGGCCTTGTTTGGGTTAGCTTGCTTGGTTTCAAGAACAAAAAGATATTTATGGAGAATTCCAGTGCTAGGGAGACAGTTGTCTGAGCTGTGGGTTTGCTAACACTAACAACCTGCTGATATCCTTGAGAGGGAGATCCTTGGTAGCAGGCAAAACAAGCCCAGTGCTTTCATCTGCACTGGCACAAGCTTGGCTGAAAATATCACTGCTGTGAAGAGAAGAGCAAAGAGAAGAGTTGCTGTATGGTCTGCCTAGAAAAAGAGAGGAAGGAAGCACTCTTCTGAGTCTGATCTGAAGTTAAGATTAAGACTGGGCACTTGGCTTTAATTGCCCTGTGGTGTGCTCAGTTCCCTTAAGAGTTTGATGGCATCTCTGTGTAAAGCTTGCCTGTCATTCTAAAGTCAGATTGAACATTTCTCAGCAGGAGATAGCTCTGGGAGCTTATCTAGGAGAAGCACGTAGAGGTTCTGGGCAATAAGCAGTTCTTCCAAACACTGCAGAAAGGGAATGCAGACATCCAAAAATAATATTAAAGCCATAATGTAGGCACTTCCCTTCCTTTTAACAGCTAGGGGGATTTAGGTTTGGCCTTTATGTTCTGCTTCCTATCTGACATGCCTGGAGAAAATTGTGTCGACAACTCATGATAAGGCAAAGCTGAACTTGGACTGCAAATGGTCTTTTTCTTTTTTTTTTCTCTTCCCAGCCAGTTATCAAAGTCCTTGCAGCTTCCTGCCAGAACAAGCCAACCCACAACAGCATGTCTGTTGACCTGGAATGCTTACCACCAGCATAAAGACACCCACAGAATCCCTTTAACTGATGCTAGCTGTTACTTCATTCTAATGGACATTTCCCTCTCTCCCCACTGTTTCTCTCTCTTGTTTTCCATCTTGCTTTGGGCTGTGCTTCCCAACTCCCTCTGAAGCCAGCTTCAGCTGGAAGCAGGCACAAGCTGGAGTAGAAAGGGCTGACAACTAGTATGTTGTAGCAGAGCTGTAGCTGACTAGAAGCAGACAAGGCTGTGCTTCATTGTTAAGGCTTTCCTGCTGCCTTCCAGCAAGGCAGAGCTGAAATGTGTAGCCCTTCTAAAAGCAGTAATGCAATTAGAAATGCTTTAAAAATCAGTTAGTGAGGAACAGCCAGGCCTGTTGCTACAGCAGTGCTGGAGGAGGCAGGGGAGAAGCACAAGTTTCTAGCAAATGATGATAAAGTCCTGGAAAGAGAAATATAGTCATTTTATGTTTGCTTTCTAGTTGAAAACAAGCTCAAACCCAGTCAATGCTGGGGGTAATGTGATGTAAAAATGCCATGGTTTATTCCATTCTTATTCAATTATAGAACTCTTCAGTAAGGTTATTACTGAGAGCTCATATTCTTTTGGGTTTAGAAAGTTTCTCCAACTTTTTGCAGCAGTGTTGAGAGCCAGCTAGTATTTCTCTAGTATGTTGTGAAAGCAGGGATAATCATTGTCCCCAGGAACTGTAGGTATGCTTATTTCTGGGGACTGATATTAAATTATCTCTCTGCAAGTGAGATAATAGTCCTTTCAAAAAGTAGCAGCCTGGTAGGAGCTCTCAGGAGAGGAGACATGGAAGAGACTCTGCTCTAGAATAAGCAAGCTGGTGCCAACAGAATGGGCCCAAATATCACACAGAATCATTACGGTTGGAAGAGACTTCTAAGATCATCAAGTCCAACCAATATGACAGTCACAAAGGGTTAAAACCTTGAAGTGCTTGTTCAGAGGACAATTGTGGGGAGAGCATCCTTGAAGTGATGCTTGGGCAAAGACAGGTTGGGCAAATACTGAAGGGAGGAAAACCCTTTATTTATTGTGGCATCTGAGTAATTACCTAATAAATAAATCTCTTTATATCTGTCCAAATCTGACTTAGAATCATGAGACTGTGCTACTAGAGAGGAGATTGTGTGGAGAAAATCTGTGTATTCCTGACCTGTGGATACCCTGGGGATTAACTCATTACTAAAGAACAAAAGACATAATATACTAAAGAGATTTTTCTGAAGTTCAGACACAACCAAACATCGTCCAGGTGATGATTTATTTGTAGGTATAGAAGAATTTTGTTCTGTTTTAATCTAGAAGAGATGAAAAATGCAGACTTGCATCTCAGGCTCAAGAAGATTTCCAAGATCCATCACTGTTGGTTGGGGTTTGCTGTCCCACTAATAACTATTTGGTATTATCTACGTTTTGAGGACTGTATTTATTCTTTCCTTTTCTTTGTGTTTGCAGGAAACTTTACTTCTAAAAGTCCTATTTTGTGCCTTTTTGTGTTGCTCTCTTGTGGAGCGGTTCTGTGAGGGCATCTTGCCCTCTAGTGGGGGAGAGAAGTTAGAGTGAGCTCAGACTTTGCAGGGAGCTGTTAAATGCTATTAAAAGCAATCTTGTAGGATTTAAACAGTGACAAATGAGCTGCAGAGATCACTTTCATCATTGGGGAGCTCTGCCTTTAAGGGTCAGGGGGCCAACAGAATGAATGAGCTTGGAGAAAGCTCTAAATGCAAGGGATTAGGTGGTGGAGTCACCACCCCTGGAGGGGTTTAAGAACCATTTAGATGCTCCATGGGTTAGGGGCAAGTTACTGATAGGTATGGTTGGACTTGATGATCCTAGAGGTCTCTTGCAACCTTTGTGTGTGATTCTGTGAGTTGTTTTAAAGTGCCCAAGAGAAGTGTCTCAGGATTGATGGTAGTTTGATTAGTGTTCTTTCTTGTAAACCAAAGGGAAAGGTTGATGATCACCAATGCCCTCTAAGCTAGTCCAGAGAGCATCAGTGTTGTAATCAGGCTTCAGACTGGAAAAAGAGATGTTTAGCCAAATTGTAGCTTTCCAAAAGCTTCCTTTGCAAAGCCTCCCTCAGGGAGTCCCAACAGGCCCTGCCTGCCAAAGAGCCTGCCCCAGCTCTCTGAGTCCCCTCTAAGTCCTGAAAGGCTGCAGGAAGGTCTCCCTAGAGCCTTCTCTTCTCCAAGCTGAGCAACCCCAGCTCTTTCAGCCTGGCCTCACAGCAGAGAGCTTCCAGCCCTCAGCTCATTCCTGTGGCCTCCTCTAGAGCCACTCCAGCAGGTTTGTGTCCTTATGCTGAGCACTCCAGAGCTGGCCCCAGCCCTGCAGGTGAGCTCTCCCCAGAGCAGAGCACAGGCACAATCCCCTCCCTGCCCTGCTGGCCATGCTTCTGTTGATCCAGCCCAGGATTTGGTTAGCCTTCTGGGCTGGGAGCACACATTGCCAGCTCATGGCCAGCTTTTCTATCACCAGTACCCCCAGCTCCCTCTCCTGCTGCTCTCAATCACATCACCTTCCAACCTGTACTAATATAGTCCCAACCTTGCTGCAGGACATTGCCCCTGGCCTTATTGAACCTCCTGAGAGTCACACAGGTCCACTGAGAGCTTGCCTAGGTCCTTTAGATGGGATCCCCTTGTCCTCTTGATCCCTGGGATGTGCTGTGGCTGGCACTAACCACAGGGAGGCAGGGCAGGCAAACTGCCTGGCAGTCAGGAAAGCCTTCACAATGCCAAGTGTTGCTGGCCTTCTCACAGCCTACTAACACAAAAAGCTTGCCCTTCTTCCTCCTGACAGCATCTTTTGCTTGTGCATTTAGGGAAGACACAGAGAAAGGCTAGAAAGAAGTGATCAGATGTCTACTGCAACAGTGAGGGATGAGGATGAGGTTGCTTGATTTGATTGAAGCATAGCTAAGCAGTATCCCAGTATGTCAGAGGTTGGAAGGGNCCACAGATGGAACAGTGGTGAGGTACACTAGGGGGTTTAGGAGAGCACAGAAGTAGCCCCAGGTAGTGATTTCCATGTCAGGAGCTTTAAAAGGCATCTACATGTAAGGCTGGTGCTGGAGTCTGCAGGGAGGAAGTTCCTCCCTCTCATTTCTGAACCTCTCTGCTCAGTGGGGTTGAGGCAAACAGCAAAGTTCCCCCTCATGGTGCTCACACATCTACAAACAACTACTTTTAGAAAGTACAATTTCCTAGAGCTTCCCCTTAGCTAAATCAGTTGTAGTCTTAGTGTTTCCACTTTTAACTGAACACAGGCCAAGATCTGCAGCACATTCCTCTCATGACACTTCATCTTGTGTAATCATCTTCCAGAGCAGCCTCCCACAACCTCTTGTGAAATGACAACCCATCTGACACTTCTGAGGACAATTCTGTGCCTTGCTTTCACTTGCAAGCAAGTAAGAATTAGACAGAATTTGGAGTGGTCTTTAGCTGCCTCAGTTTCCTCTTTAATTTGTTGCTCTGTGAATACCTAAGTGTGTTTAGCAGAGGAATGTTGCTTTGGAGAAGCAGTGCACCCTCATAGGAATGATGTTTTTCCTCCTGGTCATCTGGAACCTCCTGGCTTCCAGTGTGTGCCCATTGCCCCTTGGCGTGGCCCTGGGCACCCCTGAGCAGAGTGTGGCCCCAGCCTCTTGCCCCCTGCACCCTTCAGCTCTTGCTCACCATGGAGCAGCTCCCCTCTGGCTCTGCTCTGCTCCAGCCTCAGCAGCCCCAGGGCTCTCAGCCTTTCCTCCTCACACAGCTGCTCCAGTGCCCTCAGCATCTCCCTAACCTCTGCTGGACTCTCTCCAGCAGCTCCTTGTCTCTCTTGACCTGAGAAGCCCAGAACTGGACCCAGGATTCCAGCTGTGGCCTGACTAGGGCAGAGTAGAAGGGGAAGAGAACCTCTTCTGACCTCCTGGTTGAAGAGAAAGAAATAGAAAGGAAAATGGACAGAATTCCAGTTCTCACTTCCTTTTCTGGGTTCCTACCTAGGCAAACTGGTCCAGAAACTGGCCCACACATTCCCTTCCATCCAGCCCTTTGTGGGGCATTCAGAGGCCAGACAGCAATTAGGCATAACAAAGAGTGAGACACATCTCAGTTTATCCCAATCATATTCATTTCCAAGATGCCAGAGGGATTAAAGAAACCTAGAGAGCATTAGAAGTGTAAGGACCCCCAGAGGATCTTCTAAAAGAGCCATGTCAAGTCTTATTAGGTTCCAAGGAACCACAAGAAAGACCAATTAGTGGAAGCCAGCCCTGGGAACCACATCCCAACAGCTCTGAACTCTCTGTGAATGACTGCTTTTCTGGGGGAGTTTTAAGGATCATCTCAATGAATGGGTAGAGTGTTCCCTCAACAAGTTTGGGGATGATCCTGAGCTTGGAGCAGTGGCTGGCACACCAGGAGCTGTGCTGCCATTCAGAGTGACCTGGACAGGCTAGAGACATGGGCAGGGAGAAACTTAATGCAATTTAACAAGGGGAAGTGTAAAGTACTGCATGTGGGAAAGAACAAGCCCATGGATCAGTCCAGACTGGGAACTGATGTGTTGGAGAAGAGCCCTGGGGAAAAAGCTCTGGGAGTGCTGGTGGCTAGGAGGATGCCCATGAGGCAGCAATGTGCCCTTGTGGCCAAGAGGCCAATGGCATCCTAGGATGCATGAAGAGGAGCGTGGCCAGCAGAGCCAGAGAGGTTCTTCTCCCCTCTCCTGTGCCCTGGGGAGGCCTCCCCTGGAATGCTGTGTCCAGTTGTGGGCCCCTCAGCTCCAGAAGGACACATTGCTGTGTGAGCTGGTGTAGGTGATCCTGCTCTGGCAGGGGAGTTGGATGAGATTATCTTTCTAGGTCCCTTCCAATCCCTGACATACTGTGATATTTTATTCCAGCTTTAGGTAGCATTTGAGGTGTTAGAGCCAACTGAGGGCAGTGACTGCCTGAGCAACTGCTTAAGACAATTGTTGGGAGATGGCAAGTACCACTTCATCACTACAGAGGTGGCATTGACCCTACAGAGAGAGCTGAGAGTGGGGCAGCTTGGCAATGTTTCAGATCACACCCATGCACTTTAAATAGCAGCAGGATCCTTAAGCAGAACCAGAGCTGGCCCTAAACTTCAGAATATCTGTGATTTGATCAGCTTTTTCCAAGCTTTGGGGAGCAGGAAGAAGCACTGGGCACAGAACTTCTTAGACCTCACCTTGCCATGGTGAGATATTCATTATCTGCCTCAGTTAAGCAAGTTATCACTCTGTCTACTGTTTTTTTCCTCCAAGTAAAGGACAATTATGCCTTTGTTTAAAAAAAGCACCAGTGTGCCCCATCTACTTCATTCTGACACCTCTTTTGTGCAGATATGATACAGCTCATTGAAATAGCCCCAGTGCAATAGGACATGTTGATATGTCTTCCAGAGCCAGCTTCCTCACAAAGACCTTGCTCTCTCCTTTGTCTAGTCTTGGAAAAGAATCCTTCCCTGGAAGGACTGAAGAGGTGCTGAGGGACATGGTTTAGTGGTGACTTGGCAGTGCTGGGTTAATGGTTGAACTTGATGATCTGAAAGGTTTCTTCCAACCCAAATGGTTCTACAGTAACATGTTTCAGGCAGGTTTCCTCTGTTTGCCATACTCTACTCCTTGGCATTCCCATGAAGGAGTCTGTGCTGTGTTTTCCCTCATCAGTAGGGAAGCAGGAGTTGATGTGATCACCCTGCACATTGCTCGCAATGTGTCACATTCACAGGGCTCCTCCTCTCTCAAAGAAAGAAATACTCTTTAAATAAGGAAAGGAACTTCTGGGCCTTTTTCTGCTTTACTTCCCACCTTTCTACTCTGAGAGCAGCTCTGCTTTAGCAGAGCACTTTGCTCAGCCCCTCAGTTGCTGTTTTCTGCTCTGTTGGCTCTCTGAGGGGTCACCACATAACCCAAGTGTCATTTCTGCTCCTTTCCTGCTTCTGGGACCAGGGCCTTTCAGGTTCAATATTCACATTTGCCTCAAGTCATTAGTGCATCTGCTAAGTAGTGAATAATGAGGTTGCCAATAGAGCAGCACTTTATTCCTTTCATGAGAGAAAATCTGCACTGACACTTAGCTGGGAGTCTATTTGGAACTTTGCTGCCTATTGATCTCCATGCTGAAGTGCACCTCAGACCTTCTGTCTCTTGACCTGAGCATAATTCTGAGTCCTTCATTTACCATGAATTAAAGGATCATTTCCAGTAAACTCAAGTATAGCCCTGGAATGTTGCCTGATTTGCTGGAAAGTGCTGTAACTCCTGTTTTCAGAAAGACATTCAGACTTAAAGCCTTGAAACAGAAGCTTGGGGCCAAATGCTGACTTCATTTACCTACCATCATTATTCTGCTTGTAGTGGAACCTTTCTCTCTTGTTTCCCTTGCCCTGTTGGAGATTTGCAGAGTATTTATAAGAGGAGTAACACTTCTTCATGGAAACATCTCCAGGAAATGGTCAGGGAGTGGCAAATCTCACCTGATTTCCCTAGACTAGTCAATGAAAAGACAGAGAAATGAAGTTATTGCTTGGCCTTTGGTATGCAATGTCTCAAGATCTCCCAAACTAGAGAAATACTCTCTGGTACCTACCTAATTCCACTTCTAGGCTCATTAGATTCTTCTTTCCAAGCAAGAAGCTCAGAAAATGGGAGGAGGAGGAGGAGGGAGATCTGCAGATGTGTGGTCAGGATGTTAGCAAGCTCTGCCCCACAGCTGAGCTCAGCACACATCCTGAGCTGTGTGCTTGCAGGTCTGAGGTAAATGGGATGGAGTCTGAAGGGCAGTAGGGTGCCAGCACAAGAGAGCACTCAAAAGTCAATGCACACATCAGAATTCAAAGCACTCCTGGGGGGGGTTTCTGTCCCCTTGAGACCAGGCCACAGATGGCTTACAAGCTGCACCTCAGGCTTTTGAATCTGAACTTGGAGCTGCCAGCTGATGCCCTACTCCCTGCTGCTTGGTAGCAGAGTCTGCCTGGTGGGAGAGCAGACAATTTTCCATCAAATTGCCTGGTGTGCCTCTACCACATGCTTGCTCTTTAAAGAACAACTTCAAAAGCTCTGGTGTTAAAGCATCATCACATATTCCTTCAGCTAAATCACTGCAGTTCATGGGTGTGGGTAAGGAGGACCCAACTTGTAAGGGTTTACTTTTTGTCACAAACACCTTTTTAATTACATCTCTTGTTCCCAAGCAGCGCCTAAAATACTGACTTGAAACAAGCATGCCAACCAAGGGTTTAAAAGTTGTGCTTCTAGGTCCATTTTGGCTTGATTTCTGGCTGTTAAGCGTAGGTTTTACTCTGATAACATTCCCAAGTTTTCCTCTAAAGCTTGAAAGGTTTAGAAATGCCTCACCTAGCTCTAGAAATCTGAGGGCCCCTGCAACTAGGAGATGAGCAGCTTAAATTCACATCATTTCTCCTTCAACTAGTCTTTCACTGTGCCCATCCATCATAGGAGCCACACTCCAGCCTGTCTGCTGTACTCCTGGCACCAGCACAGAGGTAAAGGGGATGAAGCTGCCTTAAATTTAGCTCTGTTGCAGCTCATCCCAACTTGGCATTGGAACAAAGAGTTAGTTGCAAGCTCTGCATGTATAGAGACAAAACAGAGTGCCAGGAGGGCAGATTTCTGAGATGGAAAGCCTTTTGGAACAACACTGATGGAAAAAGTGGCAGGAAAAAAAAAATCCTTCTCATTCTATAAGTAATAAAAAGAGGCCACACAGAACTTCTTCTTTCCTCTGTGTGCTTCAAAGCAGCCCTGAGCTGTGTCAGTCTGCCCCAGAGGTCTGGCTGTGCCTGCTCACCTCCCAGTCTGAAAAGCATGGAGTGCCTCAGGGACACTCCCAACTACTCTGCTCTCTTGGTAGGGATGGGCAGTTGTCACCTGTCCAACTAAAATTGTGTTCTCTAGGTTTAGATCAAGCTGTAAGAGGAATTTGTGGAACGTTGGACAATGTGTCCAGCTGGAGTTGTGTAAGGGAGGAGGATTGGCCAAGGGAGTGCAGAGACAGCAACTGAACTTCAGCATTTGCTTTTATCAGCCAAAGTGACTGAGGCAGGCATCTTAAAATGCCAAACCAACAAACTAATCTTGGCTATGCTTGCTTTGGTAGGCAGTCCTGGGCATTCTCAGAGCTGCTGGTTGAAGGGCAGCACTGTGTGTGGATCCTAGAATCCCAGAATAGTTTGGGTTGGAAGGGACCTCTGGAGCTCATCTAGTCCAACCCCCCTGCAGTGGCCAGGGACATCCCCAACTAGAGCAGCTTGCCCAGAGCCCTGGCAAGCCTCACCTGGAATGCCTCCAGGGATGGGAACTCAACCATCTCCCTGGGCAACCTGCTCCAGTGTTCCACCACCCTCGTGGGGAGCAACTTCTTTCTAATATCCAGTCTAAATCTACTCCTCTCCAATTTCAAACCATTGCCCCTTGTCCTTTCACTCCAGGCCTTTGCAAACAGGCCCTCTGCAGCCTGCTTGGAAGTTCCCTTTAGGTCCTGGAAGGTCACTAGCAGGTCCCCTGAAGCCTTCTCTTCTCCAGGCTGAACAATCCCAGCTCCCTCAGCCTGTCCTCAGAGCAGAGGTGTTCCAGCCCCTGAGCATTCTCGTGGCCTCCTCTGCACCTGCTCCAGCAGCTCCATGGCCTTTCTGTGTTGAGGGATCCATCTACAAATACCTGTCTGTTCAATCGCACTGCTCCAAAGCCTCTCCTCTGTGCACTCCCAGCCCTTGCACTCACTTGCTTTGTTTTCATCTCAACCCCTGCCTGCAGAAATGAAGGGATAGAAAGAGGTAGGAATCATTTCTAGGCAGTGTGGTGTGGAATCCAAGAGGATTAAGATGCTGCTGCTTCAGCTCACACTAGCTGTAGCCAGCAAAGACTAAAGCAGCTGAGCCAGGCAGGCTGAAGGGAGCAAGCCCCACAAACACACTCAGTCCTCCTTTGTTATTTTGCTAGAAGAAGTAAAAATCAAGGCAATTTGGGGCTAGAAAATGAGCTAGCTGCATCTGGCAATGAGGAGAATGAGAGGACTGGTGGAGGGGCTGAGTGAAAGGCAGCTTGATGCTCATATTGTTTACTGCTTTCATTCTGTCTCTGTTCTGGAGCTGGGAGCACAGTTGTGCTTAGTGCTTGTTTACCAGCTCAGCTCCAGCTGGGAAAACACAATCAGAGCTCCCACAAATGGGAGGTGAAGCTTCTGCATCTGATACATGTCCTGGTTGCAAAGTGCTGAAGCTCTAAAGTTCCACTTCTTGGAGGTATTTTCTGCTTTTCAAGTGAATGACATTGTAAAGTTCTGCCATCCTTTGGAAGGCTTCCTGCAGGAAAAATGACATTGGGAAACCTATCTCTTATCTGAACCTTGATCACCTCTGGTCTGCTGCTGAAATCTATGACCCCAAACTGCTTCCTTGTGAATTAGGCACTCATCATGCATTTGAACCTCTGTGGAGAAAATTATGCAGGCCACTCAGTTGCCTGCATGAGTTATCTTTTATTCATTAGAAGCCTAAATGTTATTGAAATGTATTCTTAATTATTCCCTGCTGGAAACAGTAGTGTTCTTGAACAAGTAGTTTGCATTTGTTATGTCCTGCTGCTAGCATAGTTAATAATGTATATAATAATAAAATAAGAAACTATCAGAGCAGAATAAGAGAAGGTATTAATATGATTCAATTGAAGGCAATTGTTACTTCTGGCTTTCTCAGCCTCTAAACACTCCAAGCATGCAGAATCTCTCTGATAGGTCTAGCATAGAAATAACATCATTGCCCAAATGTTGTTAAGGTAGCCTAAAAGAAAGATGAGGACAGACTTTTTAGCAGGGCCTGTTGGGGCAGGAGAAACTAAATTAGGGAGATTTAAGCTTGATATAAGGAAGAATTTTGGTGCATTGAGATTGGCCCAGGTTGCCCAGAGAGGTGGGAGATGCCCCATCCCTGGAGCCATTCCAGGGCAGGTTGGTTGGGGCTGTGAGCATCCTGCTCTAGTTGGAGATATCCCTGCTTACAGCAAGGAGGTTGGACTAGTTGGCATTTAAAGATCCCTTTCAACCCAAAGCAGTCTAGGATTCTATGACAGAGAAACTGGCAAGACATCACCTGCTATCCTATCCCTGCATCCCCACCCTTTAATATCCCTTCCTGTAGCACTGCTTCACTTAGAGGAACTGATGCTACCAAAAGCTTTCAGAAGCAGCCTTTGGACACAGTTCTGGAATGAAAGGCTGCTTATTGAAACTGAAACTCACAACCCCTGAAAATGATATTTCTGCTTTGGTGTTTCCCCTCTCTTTCCTCTGTTTTTGTGTCACCCCTCAGTGCACACACACACACATCCTTTCCATGGGCTCTTCTCTCTGTGGGAAAGCAAGAGAGTTCCAAAGCTGGTGTTGAACTCAGAGTTGCTCTCTGGTAGGAAACCTCGAAGCATGCAAAGAGTAAGAAGGACAGCCTTTTGTTGGGTTGTGTGTCTTGTGCAGCTGCATCTTACCCCTTTGACTCAGCACACAGAGGGAGGGGGATTTGCCAGCATGGCCAGAGCTTTTTCCTTAGTCATTTCCAGCTGGCTGCAATTCCTTAAATACATGGCTTTGCATGCAGGGCAATGAAATAGCATCCAGTTCTGCTGCTGCCATCCCCCTAATCTCTCCTTTCTGGAGGTGATTTCATACCTCTCTGATATTGCTAACATGGCCCAGCTTTGACATTGACAAATACTACCTGCTGCATCTTTTTAATGGCAATGGCAACATGAAATATTGGAGAGGGAGTGCCAATTTCACACCTTGAAAAGACCAGCAAGGAACCAATTTTCAGCTTTCTCTTTTTGGCACAAATGATCAGTTCCTTAGTTTCATCAGATCCCTTGCTGTGTTCTACCTAGTGCACTAAATCTTTCCCTCAGATTGAAAAACTAGAAGTGCTATTTAAATACAACAGGCTTAAACTAGCTGTGATTTCTTCTCAAAGAAGATAGTGGGATGATCTGAGGGATGTGCTGTTGATAATCTGAGATAGGCTATCATCTGAGTGTCCATTCATCATTTGGCCTTGTATCAAGTATTTCTTGCCTTTTAAATGTATCCTAAAATCTGAAACCCATTGAAGAGAAACCAACAAGCTCAAGGTTGTTACAACTGCTGTTCTCCCAGCCGTGTGCAGGTTAGCTGTCAGCAGCATTTGCTTTTGTTGTACTCCCCAAAACTCCTGTCAGCCCATTCCTCTAGCAGCTTGAGCTCCTTCTGCCAGCAGCCCTGCCACCCAGCATGGTGACAGCTCCTGCCAGTGCTGTGTGCCCTGCAAAACTTGCTGACAGTGCACTCTGTCCCATCAGCCAGATCATTAATGAAGCCATCAGCCAGCCCCAAGCCCAGCCCTGATCCCTGGGGGGCACTAGCAGTTGCTGCCTGCCAGGTAGCCTTTGCATTCACAGGCATTCCTGAAGCCCTCTGTGTGCTTTGAGCAATTTCAGGTTTTATTTCTGCTGCAAATGTGTAAACTGGCAGTTAGCAGAGAGGGCTGAATCAATCCTACCTTTTCCTCTTTGTCCTTTATTACAGTCATTACTGAAAGCTGAGGCAATATTGCTGGGTTTTATTCAGATTATATTCAGAGCACTCTGTTTTATGGCAAATCAAGTCTAGGAGCAGTATTCCATGCATAGAAGCTGCTTGTACTGGGTTATTTCTCTCTCAGAGTGTAATAAACCATCTTCCTGTGGTCCCAGCATGACTGCTGATTGCCTGATAAGTTTAATTTAGCTAGCAGCAGAGATTTGGTGGCATGCTCTCCAGCAGAGCTCTGCAGCCACATTATAGAGCTGACAGTTCTCAGAGCTGGCTGCCACAGCTTCATGGTGAGCATTAGCAGAGGCAGCAAGGGAAGTGCCAAGCTAATGATTTCCCTCTTTTGCTGGCTAGACAACATCTTGGCTGCTTCTCTCTGTTGCTGTTCAACTGTTCAGCCTTCACCTGGCTGATATCAAGGAGGTTTGCCTTCTCTTTTGCCACTTTTGGGAAGTAGGACACAGCAGTTGCTCTGTTCTTTCCCCAGAAGTAAAACAGTGAACACCATGACTGCTGGAACCTGACAGCTGCTGATCAACTCACCAATTACCTTTGATATCATATCCATAATGGATAAGGATTGATAGTATAAATCAGTTGGCAGAAAACAAACTCACCTGATGGAAGCACTGGAGAAGCTTTTCAGTGGGGCTGGTTTTGATCTGCTAGCTTCAAGCTGAGAGCAGAACTTCTCTCCCTTCTTGCCATCACAGAAAAGTCCAGTTGATCAGCTCAGGGAGTACTAGGATTTCTCTCAGCAGAAGGCAGCAGATCTGAGACATTTGTACGTCTTATTCAGCCTTGTAAGGACAAGACAGATTCAGCCTACAAATTAGCAGTTTCCCAATGGAGCTTAGTTTGAGTGCCAAGTTCTGGGAAGAGCATTCAGGTTATACAAGATAAAAAGCAAGAAGCAAAACTGACAGCAGAGAATTTTGTGTCCATTGTGGACATTTAGGCAACTTCTGAGAGTTACTCTCCCAGCCACAATAATTGTCTGATGCTGAAACTTCCACTTGCCAGGGTAGTAAGAACCACTACCCTAAAATATATAGATATATTTACAGCACATTTTAGTATCAGCATTATTGATGTGAGACTTGTGTTCTCTCACTAGTTTTGACAAAGAGAAAGCAATTACAGAGCTGAAACATCTTTGCCTTTACTTCTGTCTGAGAAGCCTTCAAGTTAAAAATCTGACACCAGAGTTAAAAGACATTTAAAATGGACAGGAGTAAAGACTGAGTTCAATTCTTTTCTTGTAATACTCTGTAATTTCAGGAAGTAGTTAAACTAAGCTATATTTGATGGCAAGTAGTATTTCTGCTCTTCATCTCTTCACAAATTACCTGGAGATAAAATCCTGCAGGATGAAACAGGTCTGAGGAGTTTGCTAACCCTGTAGCATTCTGGGTTAACTAAATAATTTGCCAGCTCTAGCTGTCTCAGAAGAGGCAAACACACAAAGGGAACCTGAACTAATTAGAGGCAAGGCTGAGATGCTTTGTAACACTGCCTTTTTGGAGAGGAGCTTTGCAGGGAAGCACTACCTGGGATCATACAAGGTAGGTACCTTGTGGTCAGGGCTGTCTGACTTGATCATTTTTAGAACAGGCAGACAATGGAGTTGTCTCTTCCCCTTCAGGCAAGAATTTCCTTACTACACAACTCCTGTCTCAGGTCCTGGGAGTCTGAAGTTTCATGTGTGTTCTCTCAGGGTGCTCACTAATGAATGCCTTTGTGCCTAGGCTCTGTTGACTCTGAGAGCAGCACAGAATCCCAGCTGACACATGGGTTGCAACTCCAGGAGGAATTGGTCCTGGAATAACAATGCTACACTGAGGAAAGGCAGAGGGAGCAGGATGGTGACTGGTTGAAGTCTGATCCTTCTATTTCTCTTAGGGTTATTTTTTAAGGGAGGTTGTGCTGGCTGGCACTACATTGTGCAACTTTAAACCCAGCCTTGCCAGCCTGCTCTTCTCATCTTTATGCAGTGACACAGAGCAAAGGCTTTCAGGGGAGGAGATGAAACACACCCTGAGACTCCGTTTCTAATGAGAGCTCCATGGGAACACCACTGGGCTCCCTGCTACTTTGCTGCTGTGTGAGCCCATGTGCCATCCCTTTGTGCACTGGGGAGACAGCAGGATGGGACATACAAAGCAGGGTATTCTGCTTTCAGCCTTTAGGGCATTCATTGCAAAGAATAGCAAATGTTTTCCTCCTGTCCTCAAAGCCACTTGTTTACCCACCTCCTTTGTTCAGAACTGAAATGGTTTGCTTTAAAAACAGAGAGGGAAAACTGGCAGGTTTGTATTTATCAGCAGTAGGAAAGCCACAGGAAATCAGTGTCTCTTTTAATAAGCTTATTTGTTTAAGCCCTCAGGGTATTAAATTAGCTCTCTCTCATCTCTGGCTGGTTTAATACCCCTCCCATCCATTGGCTGAGAACAAGCCAGGTCTTAACACAGAGATGCCTGCTGTGATGAATTGCATCTTCAATAAATCATATTAGCAGAGCCAGTATCACAAGGGCCTAAAGTCTGTCAGACCCTGTGCTGACTGGACTGCAAACTGCACATTTGTTATGAAAGTAAGTAATTATAGGTGTGAGAGAGGGGAAAAAAATACAGCCAAGAGTGCTGCTGCTAGATTTTCGGGAGAAAAGCTAGCCTTTATCACTTCTGAGGCCTGCTCACCATTTTCAATAAGCAAGCTGTTAAAAGGCTGAAGCTGCTCCATTTAATCAACAAATTATTCAGTCTAAGAGTTTCAGGGCTTACTCAAAGTCTATAGCTAAGTGTTTTTCCCCTCTGCAGGGGATTTCTAATTTGCCAGACTAGAAAACACCAAAAGTACACATACTTTGAATGCATTATAAATAGGGGCTTCTAAACATTAGAGAGAAACACATGTTGTGGTGTAATCCTTTAAACAGCAAGCATGTGCTCCTCCTGGGCAAGATGTCAAATAAAGCAACCCTTCCAACAGGGCAATCTCCCTCTTGTTAGGACAAGAGGGACTGGGAGCAAGCTGGNTGATACTGTGCTCACAAGAGGTTTAGCTCAGAAACCTGAGTGAGAGACAATAGAGTTTCACAGCACACCTTGTGTAGGTCTGGCTGTAGCTGTCCCATTTCCCAGCTGCATGTGGTCCCCTCTCCAAGGCCATAAAGCCTTAGAGGGATCTACCTGAGTGAGCTGGCAGAGTTGCTCTGTCTGCTTTTGAGTGTTCCTTTGAGACACCTCACCTCATCTGGCTTGGTTTTGCTTCTCCTGCAGGGAGCTGAGGTAAATGTGAGTGAGAGCAGAATGTAAGCAGCAGCTTGCTTTGTATCTCTGCCAACTTCAAGGAAATGTGGGGTATTTTTAAATAGTCTTTAAACATGGAGCTAATATTAGCAGCAGTTCAGTGGAACTCCAATATGATTTAGATGTAAGAATGCTTTCCTCCTTCTGAACTTGCACTTGACTGCAGGGCAAGAGGCATTCCTTGCTCTCTGGCTTTGGAAAAGGGCTAAATCTCCTCCTCTTAGTCATGCTGATGTAAACCTGGAATAACCCCACTGAGGAGATGGCAGCAGAGTCCTCTTTGTGTCTGAAATTAGCACAACCAATAGAGGCTCCTCTACAAGCTCCAAGAATCTACTAAGACTCCCATTGCATACAGAGAAATAAACCCTCCTGTAAGTGCTGTTTCAATTTCAAATGCCATTTTAGATCATCAGTTTTTGAGGCGGAAAAAAAAGACACATTTCAGTGACTAATATTATTTTCCAGCTTCTGGAAAGGAAGAGCAAACTATTGGAAGTAGGGAAGGGTAATGAAAGTCTCAAAATAGAAAAGTCTTGTCTCTTGAAGGAAAAGAATCCCTTGGTTTCCTGCAGCTGTGAAAGCAGCCAGAGCTCCTGGGAATGACTGCCAGGGAGAGGCAAATGACTCTGTTTTCTCCACTCTTGGGCTCCTACTCATAATGTGGATAGGTGTTGGATGCTGAGATACAGATCCAAAGCCCAGTTTTCCCATAGCACAGCCCTGGAGGGGAGGTTCCAAATTGGGAGTGGTTTGTAAACCTTTGACCAAGTGACAGAGGATTCATGCTCTGCCTGGCTGGCTGGTTGGGAAAGTCTTTACCATGCAGTTTGATGGATCCCTCAGGCTTTGATCCCTAGGTAAGAGCTGTGATCCCTCAGCTAGGATCCTTGATTCATATTTAAACAGGGGAGAGATGCAGGTTTGTCTGGGTAGCAGTAGTAAAATTCTTCTTGTCTCTGAAAATGAAGCTCTTAAGGCTCCTGCAGCTGGGTCACTCTTCATTTGGGCTTGTGGGATTAATCAGTTCCTTCCTGACAGCTCCATTCATATGAATATGTTTGTTTTCAGACACGTCCTTCAGCTCATAAGCATTTGGGCTGGTGCTGGCTTGATTCCTTTCATTACAGGCACTATGATGCTCCTGCATACAATCTGTGTTATTTAGCTATTCTCTGCAGTGACTGTCATTAAATGGCCTTTTTTTCTTTATCATCCCACAGTGCACACAACTCATTTGTCTCTCTCCCATTCCTGATTCAATACCCTCCCATCTTTTCTTGATCTTGCCCTGCCCTTGAAACATGCTAGTTAGCTAGATGCAAAAACTAACAAGACAAAGAAATCAGGTTTTCTGGGAAAAACAAAACAAAACAAAGCAACCAAGCCCTGTGTTCCCAGAGTGACAATGACAAATGATTTATCCTGGCAGGCTGACAGTCTGTATTCATGCTAGAGAAGGGTGACCATCATTTGGCCTCTTATTTGTTTAACCTAAAAAAATCATGCTGTCTTTCACATACTAAAAAGAAAAGTATTGCTACCCCTTCAAGGGTAATCTCCAAGCAGCCTTTTTAGCACTTAGCTTTTTACAGAGAGACAGGTTTTCCAGACAATCACCAGCCCCCCCCAGAAGAAGGCTTTGTTGCCATCCCATTGCCTGTAGTGGATCTTCAGCTGTGTGAGGACATCCTTCTCCTGATCAACCATCACATCTCAGCTTAGCATCCTGAAATTCTTTTCTTTGTGCTTGTCACACTTCACAGGTATCTGAAGTGCTAGTGGAAGTCTCCCAAGAGCAGGTTGCTGAGAGCCAGCAATGCTGTTTGTAGACTATTAAAAGCACTGATTAGTACACCACACAGTTCACTGGGAAAGGGGTCACTAGCCATGGCTATAGACAAGAAACATTGCCAGAGGTTCATAGGAGAGTGAAATATGTGTTACAGCCCTGAGGACCCTAATGTGCTTTAATAGTCCTGCCTCTCACCTGCTGCCCCCATCCAAACCTCTGCTTTGTGGGCACAGGAGCACATTGAAACCAAGTCTGGGACCTTCAGTAACTGCAAGTGTAAAAGCAGAATATTCTAGGCCTCCAGTAACTGGAAGTGGAAAAGCAGAATATTCTAGACCTCCAGTAACTGGAAGTGGAAAAGCAGAATATTCTAGACCTCCAGTAACTGGAAGTGGAAAAGCAGAATATTCTAGACCTCCAGTAACTGGAAGTGGAAAAGCAGAATATTCTAGTCCCTTAAAAAGGCATGAAAAGGATTATGAACGAACTGGCTAAAAAGTCCATTAGTGCAGAGTAGAATGGGGATTTTGTTTTCCACCCCAGAATGTACTAGGTGAAGATCTGTAAGGAAAGGAGAAGCTTAAATGACCTGGAAGGAATCAGGTAGTGCTACAAGTGCAGTTTGCTTATCTAGATCTCAGGATCTGTCTCTTGCCTGCTCATCCAGGCTGAAGCAAATATTGAAACAGGCTTGTTCTCTTCTTTGTCTGAAAGCAAGTTCTCCCAGGGCTGGAGCTACTCAAGGGAATTGTTCATTTGACAAACCTTAAAGTAGTGAGGAGGAAATGAATACTTGAAATCTCACCCTGTGTAGGTGTAGAAACAGAGACTCTTGGCTTAGCCACACACTGGCTGAGGAAACACTCCCCAGCTCATTCACACTCTACATTCTACCCACTTTTAGTTACTCCTACAACACTGGGCAAGTGCCATCTGTTTGTTAAAGCAGAGGAATTGAGCCCTAGAAAGGAGGTGTGTTCCTGCCATGAATATTAACCACAGTTAGAAATAAATCATATTGCTATGTCTGCCTTGGGATCTGCATAGCATGTGCCATGTGTGTGTTCAGACTGAGAGTTCAGGATGTGTGGAGAAGAAGCCTACTGCTGACTCACAGTATGGCACTCAGTGTTCATTTTAGGCAGCAAGGATTAAAAGTTTGGGAAGGTAGCTCCTGCAGCCCTAGTTATCTTTACTTAGCCTAGGATGTGGCTCCAGACTGTACATGTCAGGGATTTGTTCATACAAATGGGAAGCTAAGATACTTAAATTGGTTGGAGTTATTCATATTTCAGGTAGCAATGACTTAATACTCTGTTTCTGTGACACCCATCGATGTTGTCTACATCCTTGTATCCATTTTATCCTGATGGGATATCAGGTCAGTATGCCAAATGCAGGAGTTCCTGCTGGCTTTAGTGCTGAGTTACTGACTAGAGGCTGAGGACACTGCCATGGCCATATTCCCTATGGATTTTTTTGCCTCTCTGGTGACAAAAGGGTACAATATGAATGATATTTGTATGTCAACAGGAGCTTCTGTGTGTGTGCCTCTGAAGTATTATACCAAGGCAGATTTTGGGCAGCAGTGTGGGATGTCTCTTTGCTATGTGGGCACCATTGGTACCAGTTTTAATGGAAGGATGATGGCTAAGGAGGAAGAGCCACATCTTTCCGTATCTGGAAGGGGTCCCTCATGAGCAGGTTTGAGGCATATCAGCATGTGGGATAATAAGGAAGCTGGCAATGATGATGTCAGTGCCAAGGGCTTTTTTTTTTTCCTAGACAGCTTTCCCTACTTTGACTTTTAAAGTTGGCAGTTTCCCTGAGAACTAAACCCAAGAGGGAAATCATGTCATATGCTTACAGTTCACCTGGCTTCATGGATCACTCTTGATTTCCACCCACCAGAAGGCTTAGAAAACTTCCCCAGCAAGCTACCTGGGCATTCCTCAGGCTTCCTGGGAAGCATTCAGATACTCTAAAGGCAGTTTTGCTGGCATCTAACCCATCTGGTCCCAACATCCCCAGCAACAGAAGGGCTAAAAGCTGTCACTCTGAATTCACTGCCTACCACTTCCTCAAGTCGAGTCTGAACTGAACTAAAATCACAGCTTGCAGCAAGAATATTTAGGGACTAGGAAACCCTCCTGTGAATGTATAAGGGCAATTACCTATATATATGTTTCCACACCCCCTCCTTCCTCCTGTCTCCATCTAAGCAGCACAGCAGTGCTGCCACCATCCTGGTTGCCTAGGAAGCCAATTGCTGTTCCTAAGGGATCTGTTTAAAATGCTGATCCAGATTCTAGTCAGGTTTGGGAGACCCTGGGAATGGAGCTCCTGAAGTGGTGGGGA
>VWZO01020975.1:104803-161133 GCA_013396975.1 Bucco capensis | reverse complement strand
CGGGCGGAGAGCGAACCTCCGCCTGGTAAACTTTGCTTTCGGGACGGTACCCGTAGCCAGGCAGGTCCGGGTGTTCCCGGGCGCGATTCGGGGCCGTTCGGGCGGTTAGGACCCTGCGCGGGTACCTCCCGCACGGGCTCCGCCGGGTCACGGCGCTCACCGAGCGGCCTTGGCCGGCAGGTAGCGCCGGCAGTGGGGCAAGGGCAAGTATCGCTTCTGCTGGGGCAGGGGCAGAGCTGCTATGCCTCAGTGGTGGGCTGATACTCGGTCGCCTATTGTTGGCTGATATACTGGGCTGGAGTGGAGCAACTTAGTTGAATTCATGTGGGTTTTTTGGTACCTGTATTTTTTAGTGTGTCTTAGAGCAGTGCTTTTCGCTGCCTGTACTTCAGCCTAAGTATTTTAAGAGCCTGGGAGAGACTTTTTCGTGTGTTTCAGTGCTGGATCTTCTTGGAGAATAATCCCGAGCCTTTTGGCAAGCATGGAATTTCCATCTCAAGTGTGTTCTACGCTTCAAATAAAATAAAACCACTGAAAGTCTTTTTCAGAATGCCAGGAAGGTGTTAAACAATGCATTTGTAAGTGCCATAACCTAAATATCTGGACAGAGGACTTGACATCAAGGCTGGGACAATGGAAATGACAGGGTGGGAACTGTGTATGTGTGTGTGATGACCTTTTCTAAGCCATTTATTTTGTCTGGCATCATAGGCTGAGATGAGCTTCTAGCTGAGACCTTAAATGTTCTCTTTTACAAATGTTACACGTAGAGTTTGCTGAGGATGAAAACACTTCAGAGTAAGTGGCTCTATCCTTGACTAACTGCACAAGCTGTCACCTATAATAAGTTATTGTGCCAGTATTACAATAGTAATGGGATATTAAACCAACCCATGTTGGCAGTAAGTCGCTGTAATACTTCTGCCCTGTTTTGACGTCTGCAGCAGGAGGATTAGCTCAGACAGGGTTTGGAGTGGGAGGCTGGGAGGGGGATGAAAAGCAAAAGCTGCTTAATTTTAATCTGCTCAAAAAGGTAACTAAAAGTAGTGCCTGTGGTTCCAAACACATATGCTCCTCTCTCTTAATGGCTTTTCATTGTCATCTCTTCAATATTTCGTGTAGTGGTGCTGAAATGTTAATTTTTCTCAGATTGGATGCCTGCTCAAGTTGCTCCCTGCTCTGCAGTAAGGGAAGCAGTAAGGGATAGGAGTTCATGTGAAGCTCTGACAACAACAGAGCTGTAAACCCACACTGGTGTAACTAAACCTGTGCATCTGTGCCTGGGTACCTGATTAGGCTGAACCTCTGGTTAGACTTCAGGCATTTAATTCTATTTTTCACTTTCCTAGTTATGAACTTGCTTTCCTCTGACAGCCTTTTGGGCTTTTTTTGAGTGTAAAAAGCAGGTATCTAGAAATGAAGTCACACAAAAAGCAAGGTTTCAGGATGTGCAGAGCTGCTGTCCCCCATGGGGTGTGCTTCCTCCAGTGGTTTAACAACAGGGTGATTATTTTTACATCCTTACACAAGAGAAACCTCAAGTGTCCTGTGAGCTTTATTATGCAGGTCTTGGTTCATTTTCATGGTCTCATAGGAGGCCTTTGAAGCTAGACTTTGGTGAACTTTTTCCGGATGCTTTTTCTGCTGAAGTTGCAGATTATTTTAGTTAATTAATTGTTTTAGGTATAAAAGGCTTGTATCTGAAACATCTATATATTAGTGCTCAAAGGATGAATGATGAATTCCTGTGCTCCTAAGTATGGCTTTTATCTGGATTTGTGGTCAGTTCCAGTTGTATATTCTCTTCCTCTGCCCAAGTTTATTGTCCTCTTTTAACTAATAAACAACAATTTGGCACTTAATATGCAAAAACCCACCCTGAGATGCATGTTGCTCACAAACATACATTGAGTGAGCGTGGGATTTAAATGTTAAGCCACCTACTAACATATGCTTTATGAGTTAGATAGGATTAGCTTTATGCTTTGTAATGGAGGTTTTAGGGACATGGTTTAGTGGCATGGTAGTGATAGGTAGATGGTTGGATTGATGATTTTAGAGGTCTCTTCCAACCATAATGATTCTGTGACTCTGTGAGGTGGTGGGAGCTTACTTGTTCAAGTCTGCTTCTACCAAAAATGATGGAGTTCTCTCAAGGAGTTTTGGGATGAGGATCCAAAACATGCAGCTATTGCAGCCATTGAGGTGCTGGAGTGTGCCCAAAGAAGGGCAGTGAAGCTGGTCTAAAGCACAAGTGTTGTGAGGAGCAGCTGAGGGAACTGGGCTTGGTTAGTCTGGAGGAAAGGAGGCTCAGGGAAGACCTTCTCACTCTCTTCAACTCCCATGAAAGGAGATTGGAGCCAGCTGGGAGTTGGTCTTTTCTCANCAACTCCCATGAAAGGAGATTGGAGCCAGGTGGGAGTTGGTCTTTTTTCACAGGTGTCTAGTGACAGGATGAGAGGAAATGGCCTCAAGTTGTGTCAGGGCAGGTTTAGGTTGGACATTAGGAAAAGCTTATTTACTGAAAGAGTGGCTAAGCATTGGCCCAGGCTGCCCAGGGCCGTGGTGGAGTCACCATCCCTGGAAGTGTTGAAAACCATGTAGATGTGGCACTTCATGACATATTTAGTGGTTGACAGTTGGGCTTGATAATCTTGGAGGTTTTTTCCAACCTTCATGATTCTATGATGGAGTTTGTTTTAGGTAACACATGAAGTTTGGGCAGTTACTGGTAGATGTGCAAGAGAGAGACTTTTAAATGTTCCTTCCAGCCAAAGCATCCTCTGATTGTATAGTTACTGATAAGATGCCTTATCAACAACACAGCTCAGCTGTGCTAGCACAGCCAAGTGCTACTAGGCAGGAGCCTCAGGAGTGAGGAAGGATTTGCTTTAGAAGAACCTCAGTGGTCTAGATAATGAACAAAGGGTGAGGTTTGGGTCCCAACTGTTGTGAGCAGAGCCTTGAATCTTGACTTGCTGGGAGAGGGAGTCAGCCAGTGAGCTCTGCACTGGTTCACATTTAAAAGGTTATATTTAAAAATACTCTAACTTGGGTGGTAAATTCTAGCTGAAGATGAAAACTTAAAGGGAAGAAATGCCAAATGCTGGGGAGGAGACTTGAAATGTAAATTTCATGGATGAGCACTACTTGCATGGGATTTAGTGTCGTGGTAATTTGACTAGAGTTGTCCTAAAATATTGCAGCACTGGTAAAAAGATTGTGCTTTAAAAGACATCTCTTCCCCCCCACACCCCTTTGAAATGCTTTCCAGAATATTTTCCATAAGGAATGCAGGGCAATGTATGGCATAAATTGCACAGAATTAAATGAAACAGAAGCAGTTGATCATAAAGCTACATACAGATGATGATGACTGAAGGTTTATATAGCAGCTTTCCAGAAAGAGATTATAAATGTCTTCTAGACCATGACATGCTTCATCTTGTGCTCAAATCAGCCTGCACTTTGGGGAAACCTAAGCAGAGTTCTCTTAAGCATTTGGTTTGGCAAACTATTTAGGGCAGAAAGTGTTGATATTTTCCTGTCTAAAATTGGTAGTGGAGGATACATGAGTCCTGACTTGAGAGCTATGCCCATGAGCATTGTGGCATCACATTTAGGTTAGAATTCCAAATGAACAGGTTCTGCCTTATTTGGAAAGCATTAGGTGATCTCTGATTACAGCTGGGTGAGACATCTTCTTGCTCAGTGAAGAGATAGAGTGGGAAGATGTGCTGTGAGAATCAGTGTTTGTGCTTCTTTTGAAGAACCACCCCATATCATGCCTTTTTATTGTGTTCAGACAATGCCTGAATCATCAGTGGAGTGCTTCATCTTAAGCAACAAAAAAAGAACATTTTTTCCCCCCTTTCATTGTGTGAGATGATGACAGGAACATTTGCAGGAGAGCTGCAAAGGTGGATGGTGTGGGAACCTGCACAAATTGTTTGTGATCACAGGAACCTCAAGGATCCAGAGCAAGACTGACATGCTGTTTGACATGGAGAAGAGAGGAGAGCTGGGCATTGAAAAGCTTGGTAGCTAGCCTCTTTCTTACAAATACCTGATTTTGGG
This sequence comes from Bucco capensis, assembly GCA_013396975.1. NCBI lineage: Eukaryota > Metazoa > Chordata > Aves > Piciformes > Bucconidae > Bucco > Bucco capensis. The sequence continues at coordinate 157,056 of VWZO01020975.1, read as the reverse complement.
CAGCTGAAATAATGAGGCTTATTTATGTGTGCCACGTGGTAAAGGCATTGTGCAGAAATGCTGCTTAGAAATGCTACTCAGTGGCTGGTTTTCATCCAAAATTTCTACAGCCACCTTAAAACTTTTTCATGTACTGAGGATGGATGAAGTCAGTTCCTCTGGAAAGCTCTCCCAGGCTTGCCTTGGGAAAAGAGCAGAAAATAAACACCATGTCTTGGTCTCAAATGTCTGCTGTGATGAATTCCACAATGACTTAGACAGTGGAGTCCTTAAGATTGGAAAAGACCTCCAAGAGGATGGTGAACAGGCTGAAGAGCTTGGAGTAGTTAAGGCAGTGAGCTCTTAAGATTTAAGGAGAATCTCCCCCAAATCCATTCAGCTGGAATGCTGTGAGCATAGCAAAGTAAGAGTGATTAGCTCTGAGAGCTGGGAACAGGTGACCTTTCAGCTTTAGAGCAGAGCTGTGCACAGGGAGGTTAGAAACAGAGCCACTGGAAGATCAGCTGGAATTATGAGCATAAGGACAGATTTGGGAGCTCAGATCCTATTCTCAAATCCAGCTAACTTGAGTGGAAGGGCAGAAGGATATCCCAGTACAGGAAGGATATAGAGGTGTTGGAAGGTATCCAGAGCAGGGCCATGAGGATGCTCAGAGGCTGGAGCACCTTTCCTATGAGCACAGGCTGAGAGAGTTGGGGTTGTTCAGTCTGGAGAAGAGAAGGCTCCCAAGAGACCTTCTTGTGGCCTTCCAGGATCTGCAGGGGCTACAAGAGAGCTGGGGAAGGACTGTTTAGGATGTCAGGTAGTGCTAGGACTAGGGGGAATGGATCCAAGCTTGAGGAGGGGAGATTTAGGTTGGATGTTAGGAAGAAGTTGTTCCCCAGGAGGGAGCCACTGTGCCAGGTTGCCCAGAGAGGTGGTGGCAGCCCCAGCCCTGGCAGTGTTGCAGGCCAGGCTGGCTGGGGCTGGGAGCAAGCTGCTCTAGTGCCAGGTGTCCCTGCCCATGGCATGGGGGTGGAACTAGATGAGCTTTGAGGTCCCTTCCAACCCTGACAATTCTGTGATTCTATATGCAGAAGGAGACATTGCCCTTCGTACTTCCATCGTCTCAAGTGCTGGATGGGATAAGTTAGAGTTGGTGTGGGAAAACAAACATTTTCCTACAATTATGAGCTTTTCTTCACTGCTCTGTTTATTCAGCCTGAAGAAACCTGCACTGGATGATCCCAGCTAGCTTTGAGGGCATCCCTGCAATGTTTGCTTGCAAAGTTAGAAGCAGAAGAAGGTATTTGCAGCCAAACACAAGCCCTGACACTGGAGCAGAGGGAGGCAGTTTCCTATTCAGAGGCATGCTCCAAGGTCTGTGCATGAAGAGGAGAGAGTTATAGCAGGAGAGGGAGGTGTTCAGACACTTAAAACTGTCAAAAGTAAAAACTTAACTTCAAAAAAGAAAAGAAATGGAACAATTTGGGCATGTTAAGTGCTTTGCCTTTGCATGCTTTGGGAAGCTGTGATGTTATCTGCTGAGCTGTGGTCTGGGTGGGATTAGGATCTGGGCTCACCCAATTCTGAGCATGTGGCAGAGTGTTTGAAAATGGGAAGTTAAAAATCATTCCATTTTGGAGCTGGCTTTTAAGGCTTTATTTCATGAATCTGTATGTTCTGGAATGGGTTGTGCTGCCAATGGAGATGCACTTCTGGCCTGGAGCCATCCAGATCATCAGGTTTCTTTCAAGTTTTGTAATAATGTTAAAGCAGAGTTGCTCAGTTTCCTCTGAGGAAGTAGAAGCACTTCCTTTGTTGTTGTTTTGACTTTCCCTGCAATTCAGAGAGGTTGGTGACCTATCACTGCTTAGCAGGATGACTAGGAATCTGGTGACACTCCTGAAGTGGAGGACTGAGAGCTGAGCTTGTGACAGACAGGTTTTCCTAGCTGTTAAAATTCCCTGACACTGCCCTTATTTCCAGCCAAAAAGTGGTAGCCAAGGCCAGGTCAAAGCACTTAGTGAGAAGCTGGTCTGAGTGGAAGGATCAGTCATTGTTATGTCATGCTCTAAGTAGATGTTGTATAAAGGCTCCTCCTGTTTGCTTCTGCCCACTCTGAGACCTGCTCTGGCTCAACCAAAGGAGCATTTTGTAATGTTTGCTTGCTGCATTCAAATTGGTTTGGTAGATTAATAATCAAGCACATCTGGAGCACAAAAAGCCTCTTTAGAAGCATAGGACAGAATCAGAATATAGTTTAGGTTGGAAAAGACCTTTAAGGGTCATCTAGTCCAACCCCCTGCAGGCAGCAGGGATGTATCCAACCAGAGCAGGTTGCTCACAGCTGGGATGGTTCCAGGGATGGGACATCTCCCACCTCTCTGGGCAACCTGGGCCAAGGTCTCACCACCCTCAGTGCAACGAAATTCTTCCTTATATCAAGCCTAAATCTTCCTCTTTTAGTTTCAAACCGTCACCACTTATCCTGTCCCAACATGCCCTGCTGAAAAGTCTCTCCTTATCTTTCTTCTAGGCTCCTTTAAGTCCTGAAAGCTGCAGGAAGGTGTCCCTGGAGCCTTTTCTTCTCCAGGCTGAGCAACCCCAGTTCTCTCAGCCTGATCTTACAGCAGAGAGCTTCTAGCCCTTGGATCATTTCTGTGTCCTCCCCTGGCCCTGTGCCACCAGCTCCATGTCTCTGCAGTGCTGAGGACTCCAGAGCTGGAGCCAGCCCTGCAGGTGAGATCTGCCCAGAGCAGAGCAGATGGCACAATCCCCTCCCTGCCCTGCTGGACATGATGCTGGGGCTGCATCCCAGGATTTGGTTAGCCTTCTGGGCTGGGAGCACATATTGCTAGCTCATGGCCAGCTTTTCCCCTCCACCAAGTCCTCCACAGAGCTGCTTTCCATCCCTACATCCATACCCAGGTGTGGCAGTGCTCTGCTGGCTAGATGCTGCTTCCATGCATGGAGTGGTAGATATTGCCTTTTTTTTACCATGGTTTTCCTTAGCTTCACCTACATTTTTTATGAGGCTGCTGACTTGTACTTTCAGTCCAGTTCTGTGTTTCCTGTGGTTACAAACCTCATGACTTCACATGAGTAACATCAGTGAGCAGGTTTTATGTCGTTTATTTCAAGGATGAGCTGGTTTTATCCTTTCACAAATGCAGTTTTTTACCCCAAGGTATGGAGCCCATTTCTCATAAATGCTTTTTCCCCTCTGATGGGGAAAATGAAGAATTGTGATCAACAGCATCACAGATGTTTGTTACTTTGTGATGCTGTGCAAAAGGCAACTTCAGTGTTGCAGGAATGCCTTGCCCAGCTGAGATTGCTGAAGTCAGTCAGCTGCAGGGCTCTATGAGGGTTTCCTCACCAGGATGATTACAAGCATGAGTAACTAAGCAGGTCATGCTGACCAGAGAATTGATTGTGCTGGGTGTTCCTGTTTGCTGGCTGTCCTGGTGCTTGCCATAGCTCTTTGTAGCATTGCTTGATTTGATCCTCACCACAAAATCCCAGCCACCAGTTTGCATTCCTGCAAGGAAGGAAAAAAACAAACCCAAATCCCTTGAAGCACCAAAGAGAAAGTTTGGCTTGCAGCACTGCCTGCCCCAACCATTTCCTGCAGTTCCCAATTGAAGAGTATGGAATTCCTCAGCTCTCTGAGAGTGTCTGGGTGCTGGGCTGTAGTGGCTGAAGGATGTACTGAGGCTGCCTGGCAGTCTGCTGCCAAGTGGCTAAGGGAGAATTGATGGAGCATCATGAGGTAAAATGAATGTCAAGGCACAAGTCTTCATTATAATTATCTCAGCAACTGTCAGCTTCATTTCAGATGTGTTCCAAACAGGTTTGGTTGGAAAATAAGCCTGCAGATGTAGCTGGAAGATAAAAGGTGCACCAAAAAAGGAATTAGAATTACAAACTCCCTTCTGCAGTGTAGACACATCACTAGTAAGTCAGTCCCAGTGTTCTTCCATGGCTGAGTGTTATCCCAAATCACCCTTATGCTGTCTCTAGGCTGTTTTGCTGTCCCTCTTAGGCCCTGTAAGCTTGCTACACAATAAAACTCAATCTCTTTGGCGTATAGTTAGGTACAGACTCAATGCTACCTTGCTTTTTGGGGCAAAGTCACCATTTCTCTTTGCTGTTTGATTGCAATCCCTCAGATTTCAATAGCCAATGTCATTTTGCTGCAGCACAGCAGCTACAAGACAGGGGTTTTATTGAGGCAGACTTTGAAGAGGACTATTGATTATTTATGGAGACATGCTATTTTAATCAAAGGAATTCATTGAAGCTGTCATGGTGAGTCAGTGTCACCATGTGCTTATGCTTCATGCTGGATGCTAGCTTTGTGTCCTAGATGGAGATGGATAATTTAGAGGATGTAACACTATCGGTTAGCTGGCACAGAAGTCTGGCAGTGGTGCTTTAGTGGCATGGCTAACCTCACAAGCACTTGGAAAGCATTGATGTAAACTTATTTTCAGGGCCTGGCTTAAAAGAAAGAGTTTAGTCAAGCCTGCAGAAGATGCTGCCTTTCTGTTTTGCAGAGGAGGGGATGCTGAGGGAGGCTCCATGTGGAGCTGTAGTGAGTGATACCCAGCCAGTGCCCAGCTAAAAGTAGGTTAGTCATGCCAGCTGCTCTGCTGGGAGCTCAGCCCAGCCTCTGAGCAAACATGCTGCTCTCCCAGCACTTCCAGGGAGTTACTGGCCTGGTGTGAGCTGGAGCAGAGCTCCTTGTGCTCAGGGCTTTCCCAGCTCAGTGTCTCCTCAGTGCTCCCTTGCTGCAGCTCCCAGCATGTTCTCCCCTAGGCTCTGCTCCTAGCAGGGACAACACTGCATGGGGACAGTGAGCACCAAGGCTTGAGCTGGGGAAGGCTCTGCCTCAGCCTTGCTCCTCTGCACACCAAGGGCACTGCTGCACCTTGTGTACACCTTGGGCTGCAGGGAGGCACAGGTGGCACCTGCAGGGAGGAGAGGACAGGAGAGGTGACCCTGACCTGACCAACAAGGGATTGCATCCCATGGGTGTTACAGGCAGGATAAAGCTGAGGGATCAGAAGGGTCAATCCTCTTCTTCCCTGTCCAGTGTCTGAGGAGGGCTCTGTCCTTCTGCCTTTGATCCTGATCAAAGAATAGAATTGAAATACAAATGATTCTAAGAAATTTATATCATTTAGGCTGGGAAAGACCTTTAAGATCATCAAGTCCAACCATTAACCCAGCATTACGAAGTCCATCTCTAAACCATATCCCTCAGCACCACATCTACATGTCTTCTAAATCTCTCCAGGGGTGATGACTCCACCATTTCCCTGGGTAACCTGTGCCAGGGCTTGACAACCCTTTTGGGGAAGAAATTGTTCCTGCTATCTAGCCTCAATCCCCCTGGTACAACTTGACCTCAGTCTTTAGCACAAGACTTGTTCTCAAGGATGAGCATAAGTCATGGCTGTTCTGGGACATGTCAGAAGCTGCTGCTCCATGCTCCTAGTTCTGTGTTCTGCCTCTCCTGCAGTGGTGTGATGCTTACACACCTTTAGAAGCAATAACTGCTTACTTCCCTCTGAAGAAAGAGCCAAAGGCCATTCCTGGAGACTAGGGAGGTTGTGGTGCCACTCGTGCTAGAAGTGACCTTTGAGTAGGGAGACCTTGCAGGGAGGAGATGGCCATGACCTGTGTGCTGAGTAAATAGATAAAAGAGCAATGCTCCCAAAATGTCCCAGGAGCAGCAGATGCTCTGCAAGGCTGCAGCCTCCTGGCCTAGCATCTTCTGAAGAGCCCAAAAGCAAATTGCTGTGAGGTTTGTTGTTAGATCCATCGGTGTATACGAATAGTTGTGTGAGGAGATGAGGTTGCTTAGCTTTTTATTCCCCCCACCCAGGCTCAGTTTTGTCTTTTTTAGGGTACAAATGCCTGCTTCAGTGAGTGCTTATTGTACTGCCTGCACTTCATAGCTGCAGCTTGGCCCTGCCAGTCCCTGGAGTGTCACCAGAGAGGAGCAGAAGCTTCAGCACTCTTGATGGCTGTTCACCTGGTTCCCAAGAGCTTGACAGCAAGCAGGAGCTGCTGGCAGATTGTATGGACAGGCTCTCCCTTCACAGCTACTCCCCAGGAGCTGATCCTGTTCCTCCTAACATGGAACACAGCAACCTGCAATTTGTTAACAGGCCAAGGTGTCTTTCAAAGAAAAATCATGCCACTTTCTTGGGAATTCCTTGAATGTTGGGTTTAAAACTGAGTGTTTTAAAACTTCTGCTCTTGCAATTAGGTTTTAAAGCTGCCTAAGCTTTTTCTCTGATAAGATGAGGTGTGTATAATCTCTTTTTTTTTTTTTTTACTCCAGTCTTGTTATTCTTCTTTTTTTGTGGCACCTTGGTTTTATGCAGCAGCAGCAGCATTAATGAGTGTAGACTGTGCACAAGACCTCTTGTTCCCAAGAGCTTTTTAATGGATTTTACCTTCTCCTCCCTGCTAAGTCTAATTTTGCTTTTTTTTGTCCTGTGGTTCCCCTTCTGTTCTTCCATCTGCTTTATTCTCTCCCTGTTTTGTGCTTTGTGTACACTAATCCTTCTGCCTTCCACCCTTCCCAAGCTTTGTTTAGTTCCAGTGGTTCAGTTCAGTTTAGTTTCAACATACTTTTCACTGAGCTGTTCCAGGATGAGCTAGGAAACTGAGGCTGTTAAAATCATTCCTTCTCTCTCTCTTTTTGGGGAACTTTATTTTGATTACTGCCTGCAGATGCCATTTATGGTGCTGTTGGCATTGTGGAAAAAGCCTGTAATAGCTTCTCTGGTTTCTTGCTTCTCAGCATCTCCAGTTCTTTCCATTTTCCCACTGTTTTCAAAAGCTGGAAAGGTAATTTTCTAAGTAAAATGAGATGGAAAGACCTCAGTCCTGCAAAATGAACATGCATGAAACATTTCACTTCCTGCAAGCTCCACTGCCTTCCTTTCTGGAGGCTCTGGGTCCCATTGCTTTGTACTATGGACATCACCTTGGGCCAATTCCTAGCTCAACTCTTCTTAAGATTCCCCACAATAGATAAAATAAGGTCAGCAATATGAAGTAAATATTCATGAGAAAAGCTAAGGAGGGGACAAAAATAATCTCAATTCTGAGCTTGTGGTTGTATCAGCACACAGAGGTTAAAATCATGTGAAGATGGTTAATTTTTGGAGTGCAGAAGAGGTCTGCTAAATACCTATTAATTGCAGGTTAATTGTAATTGCACATGTGTAGCTGTGCTGCTGAGGGAGATGGTTTAGTGGGGACTTGGCAGTGTTAGGTTAACAGTTGGACTCCATGATCTTGGAGGTCTTTTTAGCCTTAATCATTCAGTGATTCCATATGTAAACCTTTTCACTTTCCCAAGCAGGAGAGAAGCAAGAGAGATCTCTTTTGGTGAGCAAAGAATTGCCAGGGCTAAAAGAAACAGTGATGAGGAAAACAGTTATTTTCTCTGCCCTGTTTGGACATACTGTCATCAACAGAGCTCAGATCAAAGGCTCTGGGAATCTCAGAAGATTTCTTTCAAGACTAAGCAATTTCCTGCAACATGCTGTCAGTGCTGGGGAAAAAGCAGCTCGTGCACATAAGGTTGTTGAAAAAGAAAGGGGGTATGGAGGAGAAGAGCCCCCTCCCATCCTTGATCCAGAGCCATTTTCCAGTGGAAAATGGACATCTGTGAGAACAGGGCCCTTCAGCTAATTCCCTGCGCTTCAGGAGGTCATTTTGCAAGGAAAAGTGTGGTTTTTACTAACAGTGAATGCTTCTTGGTTGAAGTATTGTTACCCAGAATTATTCCAGGTGTTAATCTTAAATCAACACAGTTTCCCACCCACTGCAGAGTGGTATTGGTAATTTTTCTTACTCTTTATTCTCTTAATTGTGAGCTTTGTCTCCCTAGAAGGGCTACCAGCTAGAGAAGTTCATTTTTAACCTGTGTTTAGAAGCATGTGTGCAGCTCTTTGACATGTTACAGGAGTATTTTGTCTCTAGGGATGAGCTCTTGAGAGCCCTTAACTGATAATATTCCTGTGATTTGCTTTGCACAGAGGAAAGAGACTTTTCTGAGGGAACTGTCAGGCATATTATGATATGAACATTAACCCTGTGTTAGGAGAAACCCAAATTTTATGGGAAATGGCCATTTTAAGAGTTTACTTGGAAATTGAGTTAAAAGTCAACTTCCTGATGCTGCTGTTGTCCATTTGCATTTCCTCGTGCCTGCAGGAGATAACTTGATGCTGTCAAAAGGATAGTTGCCTTTTTCTTTGCTGTAGCTGATGCTTCCACATCTGAAATGTCTTTGCTACTCTTTTCTTGTTTGCAGAGGAGCAGATGATGAAACCATGAGGAGGAAGCAGAAGGAATCATAATGCTTTTCCGCAACCGTTTCCTGATCTTGCTGGCCTTGGCAGCCTTGTTAGCCTTCTTGAGCCTCAGTCTCCAGTTCTGTAAGTGTCCTCCTCTCTTGGCAGCTGCCAGAGGTGTGCTTAAAAATGCCCATGCTCAGATGGTGTCCAAACATTCCTTCTGTATGGAAATAATTGGTGGTTGGTTTGGGTTTTGTGGGGTTTCTTTTTGGGTCAGGTTTTTTTTTTATTCATTAAGGAAAATAAATGTAAGAATGAAAATCAGTTTTGTATACCATCTAGGAATCTAGACTAGGCTATCTCAAAAAATCATCATTTTGTGGTGCAGTTAAGTAATTGAATGTGGTTGAATGCTTCCATGGAAGCAGACAAAACACATGTGAGTCAAAAGTGCTGCAGTTCCTATTTNCCTGGACACCATCATGCTAATGCATGTAAAAGTGTGACACAAACATTCAGGGACAACATGAAAAAGATATTGAAAGTTCCAGTGACTAAGAGACATTAAAATGCCATAAAAGTGCTCTGTTCACCATATTAGGTGTTAAAAGAAAACAAAGGAAAACTATAAATCCATTCCTGAAGTGGGAGGAAGAGAAAATAATGGATAGCTCAGATGAAGCTTAAAAGCTCCATTTTCTCTTGAGTTTCAGGCCTGTTCAAACAAAAGAGGACTGAGCCCTGTTGTTTATTTATAAGCCCAACTATACTTAAAAAGCCACAACTTCAAAATTCTTGATGCAGAGAATTTGCTTTTGTCATCTATTACAGGCAAATGAAGTTCAAAGGAGCCCAGATACCTCCCTGCCTGAGTTTTGCCTTCCAGCTCCTCAGCCTGGCAGACTTTCCACTCCTGAGAAGTCTCTCTGGGTTTTTTGAAAGGCATAATTTAATCTGAATTTAAGATTAAAGGGGGAAAACCAACCCACAAATAATATATCCAAGGCTGTGTGCATTTTAGTAGGGAATGAAGAAAATGAGCTGTAAATATCCAGATTTTTGAAAATGATGATTTTAGGTTGTAACTGGAGATGGAAATAACTTGTCTGGGATTCTGAAAAGTGGTGGTATCAGGTAGCAGGCCAGCAACTAACCCTTAGAGGAGGAGGCACAAGGACTACTTGAGAATGATACTACAGCACTATCTTATTTTCTCCCCCAAAACCAGAACAATCATGTAAAAATACCTGCTTTAACTATAGATCAACTTTAGTTGCTTCAGACAGAATTTGACCAGTCTAAATGACTTGGGCAAGCTGCACAACTTCATAAATCATCTTTCCATCCATGCTGCCTGAGCTGTATTGAAGCAGAGCTTAAGATGAGCTGTTAAAACATCTGCTTGAAGGCTACTGTAAATAAAGGCCAATACTTCACCAAAGCCAACAGCAAGTTGTTAGGCTCCTGCAAATCCTTCCTACACTGTTGGGCTCAAGTCTAGAGGGAAGGGAACAAGACTGGAAAATAATAAGCATTTTAACATCCTTTATCTCAGAATCCAGTGTGTATTGGACAGGGAGCAACCTGCTGTAGGGGTTGGACTAGGTGATCTTTAAGATCCCTTCCAAACCTTTCTGTGATGATGCAGTTGTGTTCCCCTTGGGCAGTCTTCAGGAAAGATGGATGACTACTTAAACTTGAGGTTGGATGAGAGCTTTGTTTTTTTGAGCTTTGTGGCTGCCTTCAGCCTTCCTGTGCTGCTGCAGATCAAGTTGTAAGCCCTCACTCAGAGGGATGTGCAAGTTCTGCTGTGTGTATCTGTAGCAAATACACTTAATATTCTTCAGATAGTTGTTCCTGTGTCTTCTGAAGTCCTCTTAATTCCTCTTGCAGTTTCTTTTCCAGGCTTTTTTGTTCTTTTTAGGAGTGCTCTTGCTGGGCTTTCATTGCTGAAACCACAGTGTGACTTCCTCAGCCCAAATTCTCATCATTTGTGAAGATCTTTGGCAGACTTATTATGTGTTCTTGGGCTTGTGTACCTTCTGTGATTAAAAGGGTTTCTTAAGCTCTACTGATTGTGAAGATTTAAATGCCTGAAGGCAGTTTTTGATTGCTTTTGTTTGTTTGTTTGTTTTAAAACTAAGATTAATCTCTTGTTCCCAGAGTGCTTCCCTTTTGAGCTTTCAAAGCTCACTCTCAGAGATGCTTGCACATCCTAAATGGCATGGTGCTTTATTTGTGAGTGAGGTGGGGGTCTAAGGAGTTTGTACTGAAAAGGCTGAGCCTTTTGTGGACTTGCTGCAGTGAAATAGGAAGTCTGGGAAAGTGGAAGTGATCTCCCTTTATGGTTTCTGTGAGGTGGCTGGATTAAAAGAGTTGGAAACCTTAGGTATATGGTGTGATTTTTGGGGTTTACCAAATGTGCCCATTAAGAAGACAAGAAATAAGATTCACCATCTTCCTCTAAGCTGCTTTGGGGCAAGTGTCTTAAAGCTACCAATCATTCTGTGATCCAGAGAACACTGATCTGAGAAAGAAATAAGATTCACCATCTTCCTCTAAACTGGTTTATGGCAAATCTCCTCAAGATATCAATAATTCTCTGATCCAGAGAGCACTGCTCTGAATTTCTGAGCTTAATGCCTCCCTCTGTCATGAGGAGCTTCCCCAGCTCTCCTCTATTAAATATGTTGTTTTGGGGCTTGCTGCTTGCAAATCCCTGGCAGCTTTCTGTGCCCTGGTGTTGACAAGGACAAACAAGTGAGCTGGCTTGGCTTGGGGAAGCAGTGGCATATGGTGTTGAGATCACTTCCCCAAGCAGGTCAGTTGGAGGACAGAAAACAGTTGGGATTAGATGTGAAACAGGAAAGTGCTAATTTAATGCAGGAGTTAAAATATTGATTAGTATTTGTGAGGCTTTCTAGCTTGGAAGGACACTGCTGTAGAGAAGTGCCAGATGTCTGTGGATTGTGGCTGGCTGATGACATTAACATATTAAAGACTGGGGTGTCCTGGGCCTTTGCAGAGGCTGTGGCTGAGCTGTGGACACAGTGAGAGGTTCCTGTGTCTGCCCCAGCCACAGAGATAGTGCTGAGCAGTGCTCTGTGGAGACAGAGGTGGCAGGAAGATGCTTCTAGCAGTGAGCTGATCTGTTCTTGCAGCCCCCCCCAAAGCCTCTGAGGTGGAGTTGTGAAAGCAGTGGGAGCAAGGCTGGAGAAGGGACAGTGGGCAGAGCAAAGGTGGGCTTTAGGTCCCTTTAGTTCTGTGGTTTTACCAAATTTTGTGGTTTCTATTTCAGTAGCTGGATGGTCAAGATGCTGGTCAGAAACGCTCAAGGGGATGGAACATCTCTGTTACGAGGCCAGGCTGAGAGAGTTGGGGTTGTTCAGCCTTGAGGAGAAAAGGCTCCAGGGAGACTTTCTTGCAGCCTTTCAGGACTTAAAGGAGCCTAGAAGAAAGGTGGGGAGAGACTGTTTAGCAGGGCCTGTTGGGACAGGACAAGAAGTGATGGTTTTAAATTAAAAGAGGGAGATTTAGACTAGATCTAAGGAAGAAATTGTTTACATGAGAGTGGCGAGAGCCTGGCCCAGGTTGCCCAGAGAAGTAACAGACGTCCCATCCCTGGAACTATTCCAGGTCAGGTTGGGTTGGGCTCTGAGCAACCTGATCTAGCTGGAGATGTCTCTGCTGACTGCAGGGGTTTGGTTTAGATGATGTGGAAAGGTCCCTTCCCACCTCAAGTATTCTGTGATTCTAAATGTGAAGTATTAGCAACAGATTTTTAGATAACCAAACAGGAGCAGCTCTTGGAAGTATCTGGAATTCTACAGTGTGGGACCTGGTTTTGTATCATTCTCAGCTGTAGATGAAAAGATCCCTGAAGCCAGAGCATTTGCAGTCCTTATTCCTGAGAACATGCTTTTTGCTGTGTTTTCTTCTGCTATGTTGAGCACTCAGTGCAGTTGGCCTCTCTGTTTGTGCTCAGTTCACATGTGACATCTGCCAAGCATCTTTTTTTTTTCAGTCCTGATGTAATCACTGCTCTGCAGCTTTCCAGCTTCCCACTCCAGTGCTTGTGAGATCCAAAAAATATACAGGACAAGAAGACAAAACAAAGGTCAACCCTCCCAGGCCAATGGTGGCAGTAGCACGTGGTGTATTGTGTCCTGCAGCTACCTTGTCACGTTGACCTTCATTTGGAGACAATGCCATGGAAATGGGCAGAGTTGCCAACAGTTTCTGAACACAGCTGGTAAAAGCTGTTGTGCAAATCTGTTCCAGCCCAATTCAACTGGATTAGTTCATTTACCACTTGCTGAGTTCTGCAGACAGAAGCAGGGCAGAGTTTTAACATCTTATTGTAGGGTAATAAATCTTGTTAGGTAAGGAAGAGTGGCTGGATAAAGATCATACTTTCAGGCCATAAAAAAAAAACCCAACTTAGTGTTTTTATGCTTAAGCCTGGGCTTCAGCCAAGACCATGGATCAGTCCTTGTCCTCATGGCCCTCAGGACACTGATTTGCTATCACAGAATGGTAGGGGTTGGAAGGGACCTCTGGAGATCATCTAGTCCAAGCCTCCTGTCAAAGCAGGGTCACCCAGAGCAGGCTGACCAGGATCCCATCCAGCTGGGGTTAAATCTCTCCAGATAAGGAGACTCCACAACCTCTCTGGGCAGCCTGGGCCAGGGCTCTGCACCCTCCTAGAGCTGAAGTCCAATCTGAGAGCCTGCTGATAGCTCCAGCTCTGCAGATCCGTGGACAGGAATGACTTCATTTCTAGCATCCTGGTACAGTTTATGTTACACTTCTCATTTGTGAATCCTAACAAGCCTGTGGTAGGCAAGGGCCCAACAGATCTGCTTCATCATCAGCAGTCGTGAGGCTTTATTTTTGCATCCTGTCACTTGTTTATAGAGCAGGAAATCTGTTTGCTTGTCTAGATGTCTAGTAGGAACCTCCCCCGTCCCCTTCAAAGCGACTGGGGAGAGCCAAGCAGGGAGGCAATTAGGGAGAAGCTGGGGAGGAAAAAGCTTTGTTGTGTATACATATTTAATTTGAAGAAAGGAGGGCACTTAATTGATGGAAATGTTAAACAATTTAGAGTTTCAGTGTAGTAGGCAAATGGAATAAAATGTAGGGGGGGGATTTTTCACCTGGGCAGGAGAAGTGGGCAATGAGTGCCTTCTCTAGAACTTGGAAAGGCTTGACCTTGCCCTTAGCATTGCTGTCAAGCTGAAACCCCTGGAAGCTGTTTAAGCAATGCCATATGCCCTTCTGATGTCAACTACAAAAATTATTGGGCAGGGGAAACCTCTAAAACTATAAAGCTCTTTTCAGAGCCACATCTGGGCTCAATAAATGCAAGCATCCCATTGTATTAGTTTAACATCTCTGATTGAAATTTGGCTTCAAAGCCATAACACTATAAGGCCTTGCCATGGTGTGCTTTGGGGTAAAAAAAGATCTTCTTAACATATTTTCCTTGTGTAACTCAGATTGAAACCCTGTTAAACAAAAAAATCAACAAAGCATGCAGCAAATGCAGCTGGAAATAAGAAACTTTGGCTCAGAGATCCTGCTGTGAGTTGTTTAAAGCTGGTAGAGGTGGGAGATGTCCCGTTCCAGGTGAGGTTGTTTGGGGCCCTGAGCAACCTGCTCTGGTTGCAGATGTCCCTGCTGCCTGCAGGGGATTGGACTAGGTCACCTGGACAGGTCCCTTCCCACCCTAACCATGCTGCAATCCTATGATGTTGTTCAGCCAAAGTTAAGCTAATCTTGAATTTGAGCTTGTGCATGATGGAAGACCATTGTGAAGTCATTAGGTTTCTTCATCATATCCTAGTGTGAGGATTTCTTAGTAACATGGATATTAAAAGCCAAAACACTTCACTGCTCATCCTCATTCCCCCTCAACCAGATCTGATTTCCACCAGATGAGCTGAGATCCATCTGCAGTCTCCTCACCGTCCTGCCTTTCCATTTTCTGTCAGTAAACCTCTGCTATGCAGGATGCTTCTGAAATCTTATTTTTCCTACACTTCAAACAGAAAGAGCTTTTTTATTTACTTAAATAATTAAAAGTGGCTCAGACTTCTAGGGAGGAAAATTACTCTGTAGTACAGAGAAGGCATGGCAAAAAAACTTAACCAAAGCTTTAAGGCACTAGAAAAAAATAATGGAAAATGGAAAACTTTAGGTAGCATCTCTTTTAAATTTCTTCTTTCCAGTAGGTATGTCCAGCTGAGCCTTGGGTTACAAGTGAAAAGGTAGCAGGCAAACCAGAGCCAGCATTTGGTTTAGTTTCACTGTGAGCTGAATATTAGCAAGTTGCTGTAGCTGTTGGTCTTGTTAGTTGTGTCATCTGCTGCAGGTTTTCCTGTCTTGATGTCTTTGACAGTCCTCAAGAGAGAGCTGAAACTCCTTTCAAGTATTTATTAACAGCAAATGTCACTTGGGCTGCTGTTTTCTAGCAGTCACCTTGCTGATAGCTTGCTGCTGAAGTTGTGTAATGTTAGCACAGTGATAATGCACTCTCAGAATCTCAGCTTGGTGGAGGTTGGAAGGGACCTGTGGGGATCACCTAGCCCAACCCCTCTGCTAAAGCAGGGTCACCCAGAGCATGGTGACCAGGATCATATCCAGCTGGGCTTGGAATCTCTCCAGAGGAGACTCCCCAAGCTCTCTGGGCAGCCTGGCACAGGGCTCTGCAGCCTCACACCAAGCAAGTTTCACCTCCTGGCTTCCAGTGTGTGCCCATTGCCCCTTGGTGAGACACTGGCCCAGGTTGCCCATAAAGGTGGGAGATGTCCCATCCCTGGGACCATTCCAGCAACCTGCTCTAGTTGCAGATGTCCCTGCTGACTGCTAGGAGTTGGACTAGATGCCTTTGAAAGGTCCCTTCCAACCTCAGCTCTTCTGTGATTGCTGCCTGTCTCTGTTTGTTCTTCCCTACATCTCTGCTTTCCTAGCTTCCACTTTTTTCAGAGGGAGGACAGCTAGAGCAGTCTACATTCCTCATCAGCATTTCAGAAGCTGGATGTTCTCCTCTGAGTGAGACAGTTCTGGTAGTGCCCTGCTAGGAACAGAAAAGGGGAGGGAGGAGGAAAAAAAGGTGGAAGAGGGTGAAATACCTTTTTGTGCTCTCTGACATGCGCTTTTGCTTCTTACCCTGAGCCTGAGGTTACCTACAGTGGAGTGGTTTGTGTGGGGTTCTGTTTTTTTGCCATGGCTGCTGTGTGGCTTCATTTCCCTGTGGCCATCTGCAATAGCATGTTTGTGTGGGGCTGAAAGAACCTTCTGTTTTTGGAAGGATGAAAACCTCAGGTCTCTGTTCAGTCAGAAAACTGAGTCTAACGTGGCCACTTGCGCTGCTGCTTCTTAGGCTGCTTGGAGCTACAAGGGAAAACAGAAGTGGAAAATGGTTTTATTGCCTATCTGTCTGCTTTTAGGTAATTTCTTTTCATGGATAAATCTTTTTCTTCTTGGTAAACAGTGATGCTTTCTGTTTTTCGAGCTGGAACTAGAGCTACAGGAGGGAGAGGAACTGGTAACAGTGATTTAGCATTTAATTTGGTGTCTCTTCGACATGAACTGCACTTGGCTTTGTGTTTGCTTCTCTGCTATACTGAATTCTGTCAAATCCATGTCACTTTGGGAGCCCTAACTCCTATCAGGCTGGCTCCCTACTTGGGCTTCTCTGTACAATAGTTGATTTGATAAACTTGACATTCTTCCAGTGGGGATTAGTTGCTAGGTAGTAATTGTTACAGTCATTATGCTGAAGGCACTTCTGAGGGATTGTCTTTCTTGCTTAGAAACTGCTTGTTTAATATTTGCCTTTTTTGGGGCATATTTTATGGCATTCAGGAGCTGTGGGGGTGTGGAAGTCAGACAAATTAGCCTCTTGCTTGTTCAAAAGGTCATATTTGCTGTAGACTGACAATAGAACCCTGCCTCATGTTTCAGATGCCACTGGTTCAGTTCCTACAGACATTTGTTAGTCATGCTATTAACTGCATTCTGAAATTTGGCCTTCAGGTTCTGGGGTTTGATTTACAATAAAAAAGAATGGAGGGTTTTTTGTTTACTCTTCTGTTTAAACTTAGAATCAGAGTTTAGATTTTATTACCTCTGGATTTTGTCAACTTCAAAAGTAAATCCTATCTCAGTGTGGAGCTGCACAAATTCTTGCAGGGGTGAGTTTACAGCAGTGTTTAGCTCTCCTGCCACAAGCCTAGTGCTCCTCTGTGTCTCACAGGACAGCTTTTGCTGTTCAGCTTAGTTTTGTCTGATACCAGCCCATGGTTTAGTTTTACTTCATGCTTCAAACTATTCCAACTTGGTGGGACCCCAAGGAGAGTTGCATTGAGGAGACTTTCCTGTTGTTGTTTCTGTATGCCTTGATATAACTTCAACAAAATTAATATTTCAAAGTAGTTTCCATGTAGCTTCTTTAGTTTTAAGAACAAGTTTGTGAATATTAGGAAATCAAATATATTTTCCTTTAAGAACAAGTTTGTGAATGTTAGGAAATCAAATATATTTTCCTTTTTATGTCAAACTAGCTGTGTAAGAACATGTCCCTCTTCTTTGTAGCTTTCAGTGGTGGCAAAGTTTTCAGTTAGATCACCAAATCTGTTTCAGATCTCTTGGAGTAACTAATGTGCCTGTGGGAAATGCTCATGAACATCATCTGTTTTGAGTTCTGGCTAACACTGCTGTACTCCTGTCAGAGTAAAGCACAGCAGGATCAAAATGCCATTCCAAAATGCCCTGAATCAGAGCTCTAACTCCTGACTCCCTACACACTGGCAGAATTCTGGTTTGGGCAAGTGCCTCTGTGAACTAACAGAGCAAGTCACACAAAGTAATGCTCAGCTGGAAAATGTTGTGTGAAAGCTAGATAATAGAAGTCTGATCTTGGAATGACTTACAGCTGAAAGAGCAGAGCACAGTTTGGAAAGAAGCTGAATTTCAGCTGCCTGGGATGAACTGTCTCAGTCCAATGCAATTTGTAGGTCTGTCTGCTGGTTAGTTATGGAGCAGCAAACCCACTTGGGAAGACAGAGGTGGGATTGACACTGCAGAGGAGGAGCTTCAGGTACAGGAGAGCAAGTCAGCTCTTCCCAGAGCTTGAAATAACTGCTCCATGTGGTGTAAGAGCTGCCAGAGTGGAGGAACAAAGGGAGCCTTCTGTGCCTAGGGAGCTGGAGAGGATGAGGCATGCAGAGGAGGACTCAATGAAGACAGCAAGGGAGCATGAAGGCTAAGTACTTGAACTGAAACAGGAGGGAGAAAGGGGAAACCATAAATACAAGAGGCACTAACAGTGTCCATGGAGTGGCAGAAAATGAGAAAACAATTGAGACACAAGTGAGACATTAGCTGTTGGGATGGCAAATGCCTCTGGCATTTTGGAGCAGGCAGAAGTGCAAAGAGGGGGATGTTTTACTTGGGGTCCTCATCGCACAGCTCAACACTGCTGGATTGTGAGGAGCTTGAGCAAGAGGAGGGGAGGATCAGCCATGCTGGCTGAGCTCTGAAGAGAATCAGCCATACTGGGTAGGTAGTAGCAGTATCATGGATCTCTCTAGAGAAAATTGTTAACAGAAAGCTGAGACTTGTTGCTCTCTAACCTTTTCTGCCTAGGAAACATGAGCAATAGAACATCAGTGCTGTCATTTGCCATTGATACCCTTTAGGCACTGGCTGTCCTGTCATGCTGTTCATTTGCAGAGTCCAGCAACTCTTGTAAGAGATTCTTAGGTTTGAGATTGATAGCCCAAACACAAATCTGCTGCAAGTCCTCTTCAAGGCAGAGTTAGCAAGCTCTGATAGATATCACCAATGCTGCATCTTACTGCCAAGGTTTCTTGCTCAGGGGTTTGCAGTGTCCCACACTAATGTGAGTCTTAGCATGGAAGGAACTCCAAAGTGATGCTGATGAAGACATGCTGGAATGCTGAGCTCGGCAGTTTCAGTGGCCAGAGGCAAAATCACAGCTGACTCTTCTCCCCAAGCCCAGTCCTGTGGGCAGGCATATGCAAAAGGAAGATATGCAGAAGGAGGAGTTTGAAGTCCCTGCACTTTGTGGCTATTAGCCATGTCAACAGCAGCAGCAAGGGCATGGAAAATGCCTGAATTCTGGTTGTTGGCAGGCAAAGGGAAACCACATTGGAATACTTGCAGTGTAGTGTATTGTAGTGTGTGAATGAAGAGGCTGTGTTCCATTAACAGCTACGTGCTCTTAGAACCTTGGTGTGTTTCACTGCCCTTTGCTGTCAGCTTTGGTTTGCTTGGTCCACACAACTCTCTGTTTTGGAACAGATTCACCTTTAAATTTCACCCTGGGAGCCAAGATGCAATGGAGGAACTGACTCTGAAGTATTAGTAAAGTTTTGCTTCAAAGTCAGTCTCTCCTCTTTTGGTTTTGTTTTCCTCTCTTACCTCAGAAAGCTAATAGGGGGGAAAAATACAACCACTTTTCATTTTCACCTCTACATCTTCTGGTTTAAATAACATAAAATACTAGTAGAAGAAGTTATGTTGGCATTTGTTACTGCAAGTGTAGCCTTGTAGGGCTCATAAATTAAGTAGTGCTTTCACATCAAGGCAAGGTCAAGAAACATTGTCAATACAACTTAGATGTGCTTCTATATGTTGGGGAGGCTTAGTGGTGGTTATTTCTGCTCAGTTTCCTGCTGTGTGTAAGCATTAAGTGCATTTCTTTCAGTATAACACTTGTTGTAGTCTCTATTTCAACAGATTCTTTGAGGTAAGTCAGACTATTTAAGGCTGGTGAGGTAGCCATGTAAGGGCAAGGATTAGTAAGGGAAATGATGGAAAATCCAGCACCTTCAGCCTTGACTACTATATTTTCCCAGTGGTTTGTGGTTTGTCCATCATTAGAACTGTGCTGTGGCTTTTGCTGATGTCCTTCAACATTTCAGTTCATGATGAGAGACAGTGGGCCTGTTAGTGCCCTTTCCTTCCTAGTTATCCTCTTAGTTTTATCAGAGACTCCTAGGAAGAGTGCAAAAGGCTCTTGTTGTGCACCCAGCTGTATTTCTGCCCTGTTAGCCAAGCAGTGCCTTTGCTAAAGAGCTCTCTGGCCTTGCTTCTTGACTCTTCACAGCAATATTGAAACTTGATGAAATTTAACAAGGGGAAGTGTGCAGTACTGGATCTGGGAAGGAACAACCCCNATGATCTTTCTAGGGCCCTTCCAACCTCTGACATACTGGGATACTGATATTTATCCTGAAGAGGAGCATCCTTTCATGGAAACCATAGAATCATAGTCTTCTGTGTCCTGAAACCCTCCTGAAGGTATATGATGTGTGTTTGGTGTCTTTCAGTGCATTTAATCCCAGTCAGCCCCATCAGGGAAGATGGGTTGAATGCCAAGAGCAGGAAGAGGATCATGCCTGATGTGCTGACAGAGCCTCCTGCACTAGATCCCCTTGCTGAGGCTCAGCTCTACTGCAATGTTCCCAGCAGCGCTGAGCGCAGCATGGAAGGTAAGCTTGGTAACAGCACTGCAGGTTCTTCTTTCTGCCTGCTGTCCTCTGAAAGAATAGCACTGTGCCTTGTCAGTGCCTTGCTGCTTGGAGAAGGTACAGCAGACAGCAGCTGCTTGCTCAATCATGGAATCATTTTGGTTGGAAGAGACCCTGAAGATCATCGAGTGTGACTGTTAACCCAGCGCTGCCAAGTGCACTATTAAACCATGTCCCTGAGCACATCTACTTGTCCCTTCAATCTCTCCAGGGATGGTGACTCCACCACTTCCCTGGCTTATTCCAGGCCTTGATAAGCCTTTTAGGGAAGAATTTTTTTCCTAATGTCTAACCTAAACCTCCCCTGGCACAAATCCTTGAAAGCACACTGTTCTCCTTTCCTTCCCTTTGAATCTTCTCTGTTGTCTTGAGTTTTGGAAGTGATTCTCTTTCCAGTCAGTGGACAACTGGAGGTCTGAAATTGAAATGAGTAGCAGAGGTGTGCATATTTAATATCTGAATTGTAATTCTTCTTACAAGTGAGCTGCTTTGCAAACAGTTGAGCCAGAATTCTGGGAGAAAACTCAGAAGTGATGAATTTTGGAACTCCAAACCATTAGACATAGTCAGCTAAAAGGCACAATTGCTTTCTTCCCCTTATAGCAATTGCAGCAGCAAGTTAGTCTGAACGAGCTCNTTCCAACCCCTGACATTCTGTGATACTGTAATCATTTCCCACTAATGCCTCTAAACTAAATTACCAACTAGTCTATCAAAAAGCACCATATATACTTAGGATAGAGGTCTGGAAGAGAGGCAGCATCAAAGTGGGCTAACCTTCCTGTACTGACAGAGTTCAGAGCTTCCAGAATGTCTGGTAGGGTTGTTGGACTTGAGATGTACTATGGAGAATGTGCTAAGAAGCTGAGTTTTGTATGAGTTGTCTTGCAGTCTCAAGTGTCTCTCTTGTCTGTAGGTCATGCACCTCACTACTTTAAGCTGGTGGCAGTGCAGGTGTTGATCCGCCACGGCGACAGGTACCCACTCTATGCCATTCCCAAGACAAAGAGACCTGACATTGACTGCATGTTGCTGCCCAGCAGGTAAAACTCTTGCCTTCCAACATTGCTAAGTGCCTGTTTTGCCTCATCATCATTTTGTTCCTCTCCAAGAAAACAATTTGTGCAGCTTGAAGTGCATCAGGACTTGTGATCTCTGTGTATTGTGGAGCATGAAATGAACTCCTCCTGTAGCAGTGGTGTGCAGTATTTCCTTTGAAACAGGAACTGTTACCTGGTACCAGTTCAGCCCAGAAGAAATTCCTACTATTCCTTTTAAAAGCAAAATCTAATTCATTAAATCTTGAGGTTACTCTTCTCTTAGATAAGCTCCTACACATTTTCAGAATGGAAGTGCAGTCTTTTGAGCAGGTCTCTTCCATTTCAGCTTCCTTTTGTGTGAAGACAAAAAGCTCTCACTTTGCCACTACCACAGGAAAAGGGAGATTCTTTGGTTTATATTACTACTTTTTCTTTCACTGTTCAGAAATAGAGGTTGTCAGAGTTCCCTTGAATTAGTGATTTGTGTCAAAAGTCTAGGGGGAAAATGGGGGTGGTACATTTAACTAGTAAAATACAAGTAAAACAGAAGTTTGCTACTTGAAAACTGCTCTTTTCTTGTGGTTACCACTTGGTGTTTAAAACTGTGACACATAAGCAATTCCTGCAGCTACCACTCAGTGTTTCAAAGTGTCACACACAAGCTCTTTGTGTCTGACTGCCATTAAAACATCATTCACCTTTCTGTTTCATGCCTAATGTCATGTCTTTGCTGACAGTTCCTTCATCCCTGACCCAGTGTGAGCTGTAGGTATGGTCTGAATTGCTTCTCTTCCCCTTTCTTTCTTGTTTAGAGTTCACTTATTGATAAATAAGTTAGAGTGTGCAAGATACAAATCTATGCAGTGCCTATTTCTTGGTTTGGTAGATTCATGGGCTATGTTAGTAGCTTCCACTCAGCAGTAGCATTGATGATTTTTACCTGAAAGAGTCTGTCCTTTCAGCTTTTCTTCAGTGGGCTTTTCAGCAAAAGCAGCTCTCTGAAGGAGAAAGATGGATTGTGCTACACTTTTAGCTTTGTAATTAGCTAGGCTATGGCAATTCCATCTGAGAAAATGAACTGATACTCATATCCTGTGTCAGCTTCTGGCTCAAGTATATTAAACCCCAAATGCTGTAGTAATATTGCACAGCAGGAATGTTGCTAAAATAGGCTAAAGTCATAGAAAAAACAGACCTGACATTAATTATTAAGTGTAGCTTCATCTCATACTAGAGCAGGTGATGGGAAGCTTGATGAAAGAGGCTTGAGAACTAGATACATGTGGTGGTGGACACAAGGCTGGCAGAAAATGATCAGCAGGTCGAGGGAGATGTTTCCTCCCCTCTGCTCCACTCTAGCTACGACTATGAACCAAAATACCTCATTTTCTGACTACACTAAAGTTTTATCAGTGATAGGGGTCTGGGACTCTTTGTATGGTGCAATTTTAAATGACCTTTCCTCTGCTATCATGTTGGCTGGTACTTTTCTTTATTCATGCTTCACCTTCCACCCAAAATGCTTGTTTGGTCAAGAAGTAGCATAACATTTTTCATGGCCTGTGTTTAAGGGGTGAGATCATTTTCAGCATGAACTACTGAGTAAAGAAATATTATCCAGATTCCTCTTGGAGTTCTTAAAGGCTCTGATCTTCTGATCTTGCTCAACATATCTGTCAAGTTGGAATGTATGTGAGGAAAGTTGATTGCAGAGATGTTCACTGCAAGTGGTGGTGGTGAGTGAGTAGCTCTGTTCCTCACCTTGCTTTTATGTATGTCAGGGGAGCTTTTATAGCTCTTTCCACTTCAGTTTCAGACAAAAAGCACAACATGAAGGCCCTGGAGTCAGGGAAAAGTCTCCATAAAAGGCAAGGAAGCAGTGGAGCTTTTGAGAGTGCCACCAGAATGGGCACATGAGGCAGCTGAGAGGGCAGAGTGTCAGGGTGTGTAAAGACCCTTGGCCATTAGTGATTTATGAAGCATTAGAACATCAGTGTAGAGATGAGCCATCCACTACCATTCACAGTGGAGAACCAGAATGACCTGGTCTCTTTAAAAACAAAGTTGATGTAGAATAGAATCTCCTGGCTGACTTTGCAAGGGCAGCAGAAGGATTACAAGAGTTGGCTCTGCCCCATTCTGTCCAGATGTGTTAAAGTTGACCTTTCTGAAGAAAGCTGCAATTAGTTTTGGGTGGAATATTTCTTGCTTTACCATCAGGAAGCTGTTTGTGATGTCAAATTTGGTGCTTGACTGTAAATATATTTCTCTTGAGAGTATTAGAAGGTATAGCATCCCTGCCTTTGAGCTGAAGATTTCTGGGTGCTGTGTAATTAAGCTGAGGTGTCTGATGGAAAGCTTGGCTTCTTTAAAGCTTTGTGGCCTTTAGTTTCAGATCAGTATGCTGCTCATAGCCAGTCTGTTCTTTATTTGCCTTGGCATTCAGCTGATGGAATTCATTAATTGAGCAGATTATGCTCCAGCCCCATGGACCTCTAATGGGTATGCAAAATAGCCTTGAGGTCACACTTGGTATGGTGAATTATGGCTTGGGACATCCAAGTGTGGAATGAATATAAGCAACTGGATTAAATGCTTTGGAGATTTCTTCCATCTAAAATTTCAATTAATATTAGTATTTTCATTGTTCAGGGTGCAGATTTCCAAAGGGAACTGAACAATGTATGTTTTATCCTCAAGAAAAGGAATTGGATGATGTTAGGAAAATCCTTTCATTCTGGGGGGGGAATAAATTCATCTCCCATTTTTTTCCTCCCTTTGTATGGTACTTTTAGTGTCTAAGTAAAAAAGAAATGCATCATCAGGTTAAATAAGGCAACAGTGGAGAGGTCCAAGAGCTTTGATAGCAAAGGATGTTGAAAGAATCTGATCTCTATTTAATTCTTCATTAAAACCAGTTTGTGCTCACAAGGATAACTAGGGAAGGAAATATGTCACAAGCAGACAACATAAATCAATAGGAATGTCTTCCAGAGTGCTCCTGAGGCAAGTAGCCCTGAGAGGTGCAAAAATGTCCTAGAGCAAAGTTTCTCTGCTGCTCTACCAGATTTGAAGCTTTGCTTTATGGTTGAACCTAAAGCTGAGCTGCATGAGTTCTGTGTCATACCTTTAGCTGGAGAACAGATGCAATACATTGTACTGTCATGCATGTTTCTGACACAGGGGTTTTGTGCCACTGTGGCTAAAGCAGCCAGAACCTCTCAGCACGTTTTCTGAGGTGTCATCTGCATGTACTCAGCTTGCTCCTCCAGTTCTGACTTGGCTGTGTTACTTCAGAGCAACCAGCAAGTTACTGCTTGCTTCTCATTAAAAAACCAAAGCAACCCCACAGAACCCCAAACCTCTAATTGTTTGTGTCTAAACTCCTCAAGGAAGAAGGAAATGATGGAAGGATGTCAGGGCAGTTCATTAGTATCATTTTTTCCCATGTTAGAGCATAGCAGTAAGATGACATTTCAATATCAAAGCTTTTAATTGCTATTTAAATGTAGGCTAAGGATTTAAACATTGGTCCCTTTTAATGCTAGTGCATTAAAACTTAATAAATCTGGGATCTGTTAGGCTAGTGTTTTGTTTGTAGGTAACACTAAGATAAGCTCAGCTCATCAGGGGAAAAGAAACATCCTCAGTTTTGCCAAATTTCTCTTACAAAACTAAAATCATTAAGAAGGCTAATTAACAGCTATTAAAAGTGAGGAAATAAATGTTCCCAGTGAAGTGGTGTTAGGTGAAAATCCATTCCATGGCCTGACAAAATGGGAAGGATTTATGGCATTAACACATTGCCCAAGCCTGGTAGCTCACCAGCAAATTCCAGCAGAATTACAGTTCACCCATTTTTATTGTCTGATTACTTTTATGGAAATAAAATGTGAAGGATTTGCCAGTGTTTTCAACTCCACAAGTGAGTAATTTGCTTTGCTTCCTGCTCCAGCAGGCCCAGCAGCCTTAGCTGGGTTGCCTGGATACTCCATCTCCTGCGGCAGCTGTAAATTGGCCAATTCAACAGGAGGATTCAGATGCTGAAGAAAAGAGAACTGCTGGGGAGGGGAGAGCATTTGTGAGCTGGAAGCCTCTCCAGCATGCTGGAAATTCTGCTGTTAGGGTGGTATTTTTTTATTGGCTGAGTTGTAGGGGGTTAATTGGGTGAATTGCTGGTATGCTCAGAATTTGGTTACATGCATGAGGATCCCAGTCAGGATAGAAGATGAGAATGATTCTTGTTTCTGTGGTTTGGTTTTGAATCTTCCCCTGGCACACAAAACAAGTAGAAAGCTTTGAATGAATAGAAATAGGGTTAACAGTCCTGTTTCAGCATTCACTTCTGCAAGGATGTGCTTAGCTTCAGCAATATTGTCATCCAAGCTCAGTAACTTCCCTCTACATATGTATATGAAAAGCTATTTTCATACACTGCAATATAACTTCATCAATTATATATATATATATGGTGTTTTTACCTTAGATGTTGGTTTATCTTCCCTGCCATCTGTTAGATAAATCCTCTTGCAAAGCAGTGCTCCTTTCCCCTGCTTTTCTGCCCCTCTTTTCCCCTGCTTAAAAAGCTATTTGCTAATGAGTGTAATTGGTTTAATTTCATTTTCTCAAGTTCATCCTTCTATGTTTGGTGCTGCTGAGCTGTGAACATAGTGAGATGTACAGAGAGTTCTGTTTGAGATTCACATCTGGAGCTGGATTGAGCTTTCCAATGTTAGAACAGGAAGCCTCCCCTGCTTTAGGAAGGAACAAAGCCTTTTTATGTACCTCTGCTGCTCAAATACTGATCTTCATTCACATTATTAAGATTAACTCTACAGAAGCTGTGGATTTAAAAGGTCATAAATTGTTTTTTCCTTTCAGTTTGAAGTGAAAATGAAAGAATTATTTTGATTTTTTTCTCTCATTTTGTTTTTTCCCCCCTCAGATAACATTTTTTGTTGTTCTGAAGGTAAATTAAATACTGAAGAATGAAAGTTTAGTAACATGATGTGCCAGTGACCTACCTTTCTGTTGACAGAGGCACAGAGTCTTAGGAGACCTCCTGTCCCTGCAAGCTGTGAGCACACAGCTCTGCAGGAGGTGCTTTCTCATTTAAGAGAGCTTCTCCCTTGCTCTTGTATGTAAGCAAGAATGGCTTTGTCCTAGGAAACTTTGATTTCAGACACTTATTCCTCCATCAGTAGTGTTCTTGCTCCCTCTTGTGGGTCCTGCAACTCTGGAAGGATATTTTAGACCTGGGGTTTTAGTGTCAAAGCAGTTGATCATCTAAGCATTTGGCTGTGGTGTTAGAGCAGCTGAGAAACTGGAGAGAGTGTGTCTTTTGGGGGGAGATTTATTGTATTTAAATTGACAACAGTATTAGTGACTGTGCTCAAAAAAAAACCCCAACAACCACAACAATGTCTTTCCAAATGACTGTTTGATATTTAGTAAGTTGTTAGGATTTCTTTTGCATGCTTGCAAAACCTGAATAAGAGCAGATGTGGTCTCAGTGGGAAATAACCTCACCCCATCCAATTTCTTGAGCTGACATACTTAGAATGCTTGGCTCTCTTGAGCTCTTTTCCCATGTGCTTTGGGAAGTTCTCACATTTTGCTTTACCCTTCTAGGAAACCTTCTCATCCTCAGCTGGAAGCTTTCATGAAACACATGTCCAAAGGCTCTGCAGCCCAACTGGATGGTTCCCTGAGCAGCCTGCCCCGCTACCCCAGCCACTCCCTGTGTGAAATGGGAGAGCTCACACAGACAGGTGAGTTGCCACAGCAGCTTCATCTTGACTTCTGCAGTCTGCAGGAAAAGGCATCTTCTGGTTTTCTTTGTGATGGAATAAATGCTTCTTTATCATAGAATCCTAGACTGGTTTGGGTTGGAAGGGACCTCTGGAGCTCATCTAGTCCAACCCCCCTGCAGTGGCCAGGGACATCCCCAACTAGAGCAGCTTGCCCAGAGCCCTGGCAAGCCTCACCTGCAATGCCTCCAGGGATGGGAACTCAACCACCTCCCTGGGCAACCTGGGCCAGTGTTCCACCACCCTCGTGGGGAGCAACTTCTTTCTAATATCCAGTTTAAATCTACTCTTCTCCAATTTAAAACCATTGCCCCTTGTCCTTTCACTGCAGGCCTTTGCAAACAGGCCCTCTGCAGCCTGCTTGGAAGTTCCCTTTAGGTCCTGGAAGGTCACTAGCAGGTCCCCTGAAGCCTTCTCTTGTCCAGGCTGAACAATCCCAGCTCCCTCAGCCTGTCCTCAGAGCAGAGGTGTTCCAGCCCCTGATAATTTTCGTGGCCTCCTCTGCACCTGCTCCAGCAGCTCCATGGCCTTTCTGTGTTGAGGGCTCCAGAACTAGACACCAAGCTTATAGTGTTGGTCATAGGTGAGGTATGAATAAAGCATTTGAGACTCTACTGCAAGAGTGGTTAACAGTTCTAGAAGGCATACTTGGCAGTTCTGTGAGAGATAGATCATCCTTGGCATCTCCTTCAACTTTATAACAAGTCAGAGCACTTTTCCTTGTGCGAACCAGCATGGCTCAGCCCCTCCTGAGGGAGCTCTGGTGCTCTGCTGGATTGGTTTGCAATTCAGAGTGACCCTGGAGCTGCACAACACTTTCTTGCCAGTTTTCACCTGGGATGTAACTGCTTTGTCCCCTGTAAGAGATTCTGATGTCACACATATATTTGATGTTTGCTTTATGGCAATGGGAAAAGTCTTTAGAGCTAGTGCTGCCTCCCCAGCTTTGTGACGAAGTTCCAAGAGTATGATTTCTGGCTTACTATTTATTTCTGGGCAACCCTGGATGAACATACAGACTAGGGAAGGAGAAGCTGGAGCAAAGCTCCCTAGAGAATGATCTATTAGGTTTTAAACAAATGTCATGGAACCAGCTTTTTCTTTCTAAATCCTAGAATGATTTTGGTTGGAAGAGGCCTTGAAGATCAAGTCCAACCCAGTTAACCCAGCTCTTCCAGGTCACTACTAAACCATGTCCCTCAGCACCACATCTCCATGTCTTTTAAATTCCTGTAGGGATGGTGATTCCACCACTTCCCTGGGCAACCTGGGTCAGGGCTTGACAACCCTCTGGGGGAAGAAATTGTTCCTAATATCCAACCTACATGTCCCCTGGCACAACTTGAGGCCTCTTGTCCTATTGCTTGTTGCTTTGAAAAAGAGACCAACCCCTACTCCAACCTCCTTTCAGGGAGCTGTAGAGAGTGGGAAGTTCTCCTCTGAGCCTCCTTTTTTCCAGCTTAAACAACCCCAGTTCCCTCAGCTGCTCCACATACCTCAGTTTAGCTCCTAGAATCCAAGAGATACTGTAGAATAGATCCACATTTCATGCATATTTCCTAACACCAAGCCTAGGTGAAGTTCAGTTGTGAAGGTGATAACCTCTTAACTAATTGTTCATTTATCAGTAAGGCTGCTAGCTGGGTTTTGGGGCTGTCAGATGAGAAGGATTCAAATGATATGTAGTAATTTCCTAACTCTTTCCCTTGCAGGGGTTGTGCAGCACTTGAGAAATGGACAACTCTTACGAGAGATCTATATCAACAAACACAAACTGCTTCTGAGTGACTGGACAGCCAAGCAGCTCTACCTGGAGACCACAGGGAAGAGTCGAACCCTGCAGAGTGCCTTGGCTCTGCTCTACACTTTCCTGCCAGATTTTGACTGGAAGAAAATTAACCTGAGGCATCAGTGGAGCACTATTTTTTGCTCTGGAAGCTGTGACTGTCCTATGAGGAACCACTACCTGGAAGAGGAGCAGCGCAGGCAGTACAGTTTACGGGTGAAAAACAGTGATTTGGAGAAGATCTATGTGGACATGGCCAGGATTGTAGGCATCCCCACCAGGCAGCTCAGGGCTTCCAACCCCATTGATTCTCTCTTGTGCTATTTTTGCCACAACGTCAGTTTTCCCTGTACCAAAACTGGCTGCATTGGCATGGAACACTTCAAAGTCATCAAGAGGCATCAGCTAGAGGATGAGAGAGAAAGGCAGGAGAAGAAGCTTTATTTCTTGTATGCCCTCTTGGCTACTCATCCTCTCCTCAACCAGACTGCTCACCGGCTGCAGCGCATCGCAGAAGGCAAGAAGGAAGAAGTCTTTGTGCTTTACTCTGCACACGATGTCACATTGTCACCTGTTCTCAGTGCCTTGGGCATTACAGAAGCCAGATTCCCTAGGTTTGCTGCCAGGTTAGTGTTTGAGCTGTGGCAGGATGGGAAGAGACCCAAAGAACATTTTATCCGCATCCTCTATAACGGCGCCGACGTCACCTTCCAGACCTCCTTTTGCAAGGATTACTACAAACATTCCAGCAAGCCAATGTGTCCCCTGGAGAAATTTGTCACCTTTGTCAAGAGGGATATGTTCTTAATTTTTAACAGCACCAATTACTATGATGCATGTCACAGGAGGCCACTGTAGAGAGGAGGAGAGGCAAGGAAGTGATGTGAACTGGCATGGCAGTGAACATCTGTGTGCTGGTTGAGGCCCACTTTCTGTTCTTTCTTGTCCTTGCCTGTGTTAAGTACAAAAGGATCTTGCTTGAAACATTCTCCAGCTGAATTTTGTTTTCATTCAGACTGCCAAGGGAAGAACAAATCCTTGAGGGAGTGTTGTGTGTATGTGTAGGCTCACATATGCTGTGGTAACTGTAAGGAGAAATCCCATGGGCTGCTGTAACCTGGACTTTGCTTGATGAAGAGGGAGAGAGCAGAGACTTGGGCTCCCTGTATTCCAGAGCAATACTTTGGTACCATAATGTTAAAACCAAACCCTTTCTTCTTTTCCCCACTGTCTCTCAGTCAATTTTTAGTCATTTGTACCAAGGTGGTTACAAATTCCAGGCATCTGGAATCTCTTGCAGGGAATTCTTGAAGCTCCCTACTCAAAAAAGAAGCCTCTTTTATATTTTGGGTCTTTAATATTTAGGTCTTTAAAGCATAGTGCATGTGTGTCCAAAAGAGCATGTGCCTTTTTTGACCTCACAGACCTAGAAATACTTGGCTCTTGGTGCCAGTGCCAGCAAAGAGTGTACTGGAAAATGGATCCAAACTTCTCTTCTTTGATTGCACTTTCAGCACTTTGACTACTTCAGACACAGTCTAGAAATACCTAAAGGTCTTGTGACATTCAACCAGGTAGCAAACACTAACATTACCACTCCAGCAGAGTGGGAAATGAGGATCAGGAATCAGTTGGATGGTGAAGTGTGGGGCTCTTTCCCATTGTGAACATGTTCAAGCTGTGCTGTGCTGTGGAACAAATCTGTGTTTTAGGACTTTGGTAGAGTATCTGCTTGGGACAGCTTGGCAAAACACTAAGGATATTTTGTAGTTTAGTATTTTTATGGACTAGGAAGCTCTTATTGTGTAAGATCAGACTTGTACATATTGTACTGTGTATATTTCTAACACAGTAGGTCTTTCTTACTTGTTTAGTTTGTAAAGACTTGTGAAGCTCACTTTTAGACTCTTTCTCTTCCCCCTTGATCAGGATGTTTAGACCTAAGAGTAAACTTTTATGGGTAACTTGAACAACGAATAGGTATAAAAATGTGTGCTTCAGGCTGCTTTCATCTCTTCAGGAGTAGGGAATTGAGAACCAGTTTTTAAGAGAACTAGAAATTTTGTAGTTGTGGAGGTTTTTTTAGCCCTCTAGACATAATTTTAGGCTGTGACTTGTGATTCAATGGTGCTAGTTTATCAAAGAAAACCATAACTCAGACTCCTGGCATTCCACACTCTCACTGGTATCAATGCTGCATTTCAACATGATCCTTGAAATAAAATTTTGGGGACTCTTTGTATACTTCTGTGTTACTTTTATTCTGACTTCTTTAGCCCTTTGCAGTAGCAAGATCTGTTGGAGCTTTGATGACCAGGAATGATGCTAAAAATGTGATGGATTAGACCTACCAGCTGGGCAACAGTTGCACAGTTGAATCAGATGATAGGCCAGAAATGCAAAGCTTCTGCTTTAAGGAATGCTGTTGGAGGTCTTGTTGCCTTGCAGTTGATGTAGGAGTGGGATGTTTTGTTTGTGTGCTGAACACAGTGTTTAGAAACTGCTGTCTAAACATGCTGAGTGCTTGTAGTGTGAGTGAAATGTTTCCTCAGCAAATCCAGCTGATTTTTTCAGTGCAGTGCTGATGTGCAGTCTCTCTTCCTCCCTTCATTTCTTTCAGTTCCAACAAGTGGAAGAGCTTTTGTTTCAAATGCTCTTTCAACATTCTGAATGCCAAATGGCTTGCTTCCACAGAATCAATCCCCAAATCCCAGCGTGGTGGTGGTTGGGAGGGACCTCTAGGGATCATCTAGTCCAACCCCCCTGTTCCAGCAGGCTCACCCACAGCAGCTTGCCCACGATCACCTCCACCTGGGCTTGGAATCTCTCCAGAGAAGGAGACTCCACAAGCTCTCTGGGCAGCCTGGCCAGGGCTCTGCACCCTCACTGCAAAGATGTTTTTCCTCCTGGGTTGCAGTGTGTGCCCATTGCCCCTTGGCCTGGCCCTGGGCACCCCTGAGCAGAGTGTGGCCCCAGCCTCTTGCCCCCTGCACCCTTCAGCTCTTGCTCAGCATGGAGCAGCTCCCCTCTGGCTCTGCTCTGCTCCAGCCTCAGCAGCCCCAGGGCTCTCAGCCTTTCCTCCAGTGCCCTCAGCATCTCCCTAACCTCTGCTGGACTCTCTCTCCCCAGGAGTTCCCTGTTTGAGCTCTCATTATGTTTTTGCATTTGCAAATGCTGTCTGAGAGGAGGAGGTTTGAAGGCAGGCATGGGATGCCCTCTCCTGGCTGTTTGCTGTTGTACAAAAATGAGTTTGTGTGAATTAAACTGGGAGGGGGGGGAAATGCCTTTGCTCTGAAATAGCAACAGAGTTCAAATAAGCTGTGGATGGATGTCATCCTGCAGTCCCAAATAAAGACCTCCTTCTCCATGATTCAAGTGAATGCTTGGCTGTTTCCAGAAGATGCTCAAAACCTTGTCCAGTGAGGTAAGAATAATGATGACAACTATGATGGCTATTTTGAGGCAAGTTGTTCATGTTGCTGAACCACAGGTGTCTTCTCCAGGTCACTCCAGCTTTGCTATTCTCTCTCCCAAATTCAGCCCTACTCTTTTCAGCAGAGCAATGTGTGGAGTTAGTTAAACTTAGTCTATAGGTTTATATATAGTGGGCAACAATAATGTCTTACCTGTGCTCTTATGCCTATCTCAAGTGCCAGAGAGGTAAACCCCTTCCATAGGGGTTTAAGTGATGTCCATTATTAGGTGAAAGATGACATTTGTCAGCAATTACTGTGCTCTCAGCACAGTTCCTGACCCTTTGGATGTGAGCCTGTGGTTAAGTAAGTTTAGGGAAAGTTCTACCTGTTAGTAATGAATTTCTCCTTCAGCCTGTGATGTGGTAATTGAGGTTTTTTTGTGAGAAAGAACACTGCAATGCATCAGCTTGCAGAAAAGAGTGATAAAAATACTTTTCCTTGCTTTAATAGGGTACTGGAAGCAGCTAGTGATGGTCTGAGGTGGTGGCGGTGGTGAGGAAGGAGGCAGCTAGCTTAAGCTCCTGGAGATAGACAAGGTCTCCTTAAGTCTAAAGGGCTTGCTGTGCATCTGTGCTCCTCCTGACCGTGCTTATCCTGACTGGCATGGAATGGGAGCTAATTGTCATGGCAGCATCCATGTGTCCTGATGGATAGCCCTGAGAAAGCACAAGGCTTTCACTGAGCCTTGCCTTCTCAGGAAAAACTGACTGCTTGCTAACTTCCTGTAAACCTCTCTGTTGAGATGAAGACCTGCAAGCACTTGGCAGGAGGGAAGCAAACCTTGTTGCTCTGTCCTTGAGAGCTCCTCAGCAGGGTCCACAGGCCTCTGCCCTCAGCTCTAGCCACTGGGGGTGTTGATTTGCAGCACCTGCTGAGGATCTAGCCCTCCCTTTCTGCTTTGTTTCTCTGGCCACTCCTGCTGATGGCACTGTTAAAATCCAGCTTATTGACCTCTGCTTTAAGGTAGCTGTTCTCCTTTACATTTTGGCCATTTTCTGAAGTCTATTGAGGGCCTTTGAGGCAGGAGAGCAGAGTTTTACCTCAGGGGGCTGGGAGGGAAAATGCCGACAGCCCTCAGGCAGGGCAAGGACGGGAAAAGGCTCTTTGAACACAGAGCCCTAGTTAGTGCCTTCCCGGCATCATCCCTCCCAGCCCTGCAGGTATGGCTTGGAATTGCTGAGATGAAGCTGGAGAGGAGAAGAGGAGGAAGGTGGAAAGCCCTTCCTCAGGCTGGCAAGGTTAGGCCCACACCTCCCCTACAGTGACCCACATGAGCTGGCGCCATTTTAGGGAGGTGGCGCCATTTTAGGGAGGTGGCGCCCTCTGAGGGAGCTGGCGCCATTTTAGGGAGCTCACCCTGGCAGGAGGTGGAGGCTGCTGCGTGTGGAGAAGGTAAGTACAGCAACAATATGCTACGGTTTGGGTCAGGATGTGTAATATTAAGATGAATTCATCCAAAAATCAAAGGTGTGGGCAATGTGAAGAGGAGGGCTGTGGAGTCTCCTTGTCTGGAGCCATTGCAGAGCTGCCTGGACACATTGCTGTGTGAGCTGGTCTAGGTGATCCTGCTCTGGCAGAGGGGTTGCACTAGATGATCTTTCTAGGGCCCTGCCAACCCCTGACATACTGGGATACTGTGAAACTGAGCAGCCTGGTTTAGTGGAAGGTGTCCCTGCCCATGGCAGTGGGATGGAACCAGATGATGATCTTTAAGAGCCCTTCCAACCCAAAGCATTCTGTGGCTCCATGACCATGTGAGAGGTGCAGTGGGAGAGCCTGGCTAGAGCTGTGAGTGCCCAGGGGTGTGTGTTCCCACAGTAGCACAGGATCCAGTGTGTCCCCTTGGATGGATGAGGGTACAGCAGAGATCCTTTCAGAGGGAGCTTGGCCCTTGCTGCAGGCACCAACTCAGTGTCTGCAGTTGGTGGGTTGCGACCATGAGTCAGGTCTAAAAGGAGCATTCAGCCACATGGCATGGGAGTTGCTGAGCCTGCTGTGGGAACACTGGAGCTCCAGCCCCTAGGAATAGCACTAGTTTCCTGTTCTTGAACAGATGGAGCTGGGGAAGTGTGTGTGTGTGTCCAGGAGAGGGGATCTCACCAGCATGGGTCACCAAGATCTTCCAGCTCAGGCCTTACACTTCCTTGGGTCTACTTGTTCCTGTGTTCTCTCTCAGCCAAAAGCAGTGCAAAAGACAGGAAATCTTAATGATTAATGTGTTTGAAAGGGTTGATGGAAAGGCTACATGGTTCTTTCACTTAACTTATCCATACTAACCAGACCTCTTAACAAGCACAGAATGTAGCTTGACTGCGTTGTACCTATCAGAGTTCTTTTTCTATTGATTTTTATGCCCTATATGGTGTATTGCATTAATTCCTAACAGCTGGGGTTTTGGGCCACATTTCTGTCTTTTTCTGATGTTGCTTTCAGAAACAAGGTGTGTTCTATATAGCAACTACCATATTATATACTGTATTATATACCTTTATTTGCTTTTTAGCTTTCAACATAAAGCCAGGATGCCCTTGTTTTTACTCTTTTTTTCTGTAAGCTCCTCATTAGTGACTCATTATTCAAATATGAGGCTGCAGAAGTCAGTCTGGCTCATGGTTATGGAATGAATGTGTGCCAAGTCTGTTTGGGACTTTACATTCTTCTCTTATAGTTTGGGTGCTTATTGCTCTTCCAATACCCTGGCAGCTGAAGAATGAGAAAAAGAATAAGCAGAGAGAGAGAGAGAGGATCAATAGCAGGAAAATGAACTTCTAATATAAAACGACAGCTTGACAGTGAGCATATTTGACATGGATTGCCAATGCAGCAAGGACTGGGAACTGTAATCTGATTTCCCCCTTCCCCCTTTAATTCTGTATCATTCTTTTCTAGAATGCCTTGTATGTACCAACACCATTTGTGTCACAGGAGCCTTGATATAATCAATATTATATTGCAAAAGTGTTCTCAGGGGGGTTGCAAGAGTCTCATGACTCCTCAGTGGCACTTGCAATGAATTTTTGCAGTAGTAAACGTTGATTTGGGAGGAATCTGTATAAGGTCTAAGGCAAGGAAGTCTTCTGTATTCTCACAAGAATAAATAATCTCCAGACTTCTCTTCTTTGGTGCTCAGATGTTATGGAAGTAGCTTAAAATGGATATTGTAAGAACTGAAGCAAAGCAGTAGCCCTGAGCAGAGCTGCAATCAAATCCTGACTATTCTTTAGCTCTCCTGCTTCAGAGGGATAGCTGATGGCAGTGGCTGTGCCATGGTCAGTTTCTACACTGTCCACTTGACAGCTGTGCTCTAGTTGTTTCTCCAAGTGTTGGGTGTAGGCTTTGGGTTTTGCTCCTGCTAATTGTAGCTCTGTTTGGTAGACCTGATCCTTCTCCTCCCTCTGTCTTGCAAGAGCCAACACCCCTTGCATGCTGTGTGAGCGTAAGCAGAGCTCCTCATGGATGCTCCTTTGGGTTTTGGGTTGGTTTTGCCCAGCTTTTGCTGTGGGGCAGTCTCCAGCCACCACATGCAGAAGGTTTCTTCTGAGATTGCTGCCAGGCAACCACTAATTCTTTCAGCTCTTTCCCACAACTGCAGAGCATCCATTTGAACCAAATGAACTAGGCTGAAAGCTCAGGAGATGGTTAGTTCAGAAGCAATAAAAGGGTAATTGTCTGGCTTTAGACTCAGGAATTAGAAGTAGCTGTGGGTTTGTGGCATGAGCCTGCTTTATATCTGAAGCTTCACATTTAATAGAGCTTTGCTTTGGTAGTGAACGCATTGCTGTGCTTAATGTGTGTCCAGTGGAAAAGATGACATCTGGGGAAAACCAATGCTTGGCTGACATTTCCTGAGGGGTTTTAGTAGCAGTTTTTCTGAGAATGACTTGCAAATCCTGGGAATTACAGGGGTTCAGATCCTCACTCAGAGAGCCATCAGTTCAAACGCTCTATCTTAAGACAAGTGGTTATTCTCTCTGCCCCCTGCTTAGCTCCTTGGGTATGGATCACAGCTCCTGTCCTTGGACTCATTTCCAATTCTCTGCTTGGTGGAACTGAAAGATCATGAGCCAGCTCATTAGGAGAAGCCCTGATGCTGTCTCTTCCAGAGGTTCATTAGCACTCCCTCAGCAAGGTTCCCCAGCATGCCTCTACCCTTTGGAAGCAGCAAGCAGATTGCAGGTAGGTGTGTGGAGTGTGTGTCTGTCAGCAATAGGAATCACTCTGTGCTTCTCCTCTGTGAAAAATGAGTCTGGGATTCAGTCAGGGTGGGATCCCTTCCCTGCTTTATGTCACACACACTTCAGAGCACTAACACCACACTAGGAGTGTGTGCATAAGCTCTTCTACTTGCTTACCCAGCCTGAAATGAGAGGGTGTTAGGGTGCTTGCTCAGGGCCAAAACTATGCTGCTCACTGTGCCAAGTTGAGAGACACGAATGTCAAGCCTAGAAACAGTAATAAAAGTAGCTATGAATTTTAACTGTGACATATTTTTTTGTCTTTAAGACCTCCTCAGCCTGGACTGATTTATGGCTGTTCAGTGCTTTAAAAAAACCCAAACATATTACATACAAAAGAAACTAAGGAAGCCAGAAGCTATATGCATTCAAGGAGCTCTCTAAAAATAAGAAGTAGAGCTATAAACTTTAATAGCCCACTGAGCAAAGGAGAAGGTTTTTCTTGTGTGTGTGTGCAGTTTGGCTGAGCTGCAGTGCTCCTTTTGCCTCCAAAGAGCCTCTCTGGTGGTGACTGCTCTTTTTATTTTAGGCTAGGGCTTTTTCATTTCCTCCTCATCATAAGGGATGTATTGTAACTGTTCTCTGCCTTCTGCATGGTGAATTCTCCACTTGGACATGCTGAGCTGTGGCAGCTGGAAATTCAGCACAACTGAGCCTCCCAAGCCTGTAAAGGAAGTCAAGTGACAGAAACACAAATTTCCCAGCAGAACAAAGAGGAAAAAAAAACCCATTCAGAGAGAGCAGGTGGTGTGTTCTACCTCCACTGTGCCTGTTCTCTGTCACTGTCTGCAGGCTCAGTGGTTTTAGATCATTTTGGCTCTGTATTCTCAGCTGGATTTGATGGCACAGCACAGGTGTCCAGGTAGGAAAGGCTCAACTGTAGTCATGGCAGAGGTGAAATGCATCTTTGGGAGATAGATTCTAGAAGAGCAGAGCAATCAAGTGAGAAACTCTTTGTACCCCTCAAGCAGTCCATGTTTTTCTGATTCTCCTGCAGGAGTTCCCATCTTGGAGGGAAAATGAAAGCTATTCCATTAATTCTCTGCCAGCAGTGTGAGGCAAAACTAATGGAAGTTGTGCCTCTTTTCAGTGCATGCTTGGTTCAATTACTCCTTGTTTTGTTTGCCCTGCTGATAGTTGTGGAAGCAGTGGCCTGTGGGAGGAGAAAGGCGAAATTCAGGATTAATGTTCGTGGCTGTAGAGTGTAGAAAGGAAGAGAAGATTTTTATGGCTGGCCAAGATGTTCTGGTGCTTTTGAGAGGTCTGACTTTCAGTGAGGTTACCAACCACTGCACATGAGACACCAGGAATACAGTGACCAGTATGGCAGTCACTTCAGGTTGAAATGTAGGGTGGCAGCCTAGCAGGTTTAGCCTAAGGTGTGTGAACTAAATAACACCAATATTTATTTTAAAATGCTGTATTGACAGCTGATAAGAGACCAAGTTCTTTTGATTGTCTCTCAGAAAATACTCATGCTATTTCTTGCCTCAGGTGATTTCACAGAATTCCAGCATGGGAAGGGTTGGGGGGGACTTCTAGGGATCATCTAGACCAACTCCCCTGCTAAAAGCAGGGTCACCCCCAGCAGCTTGCCTGGGATATAATGTCCAGGAGGGGTTGGAATCTTTCCACACAGGAGACTCCACAAGCTCTCTGGGCAGCCTGGCCAGGGCTCTGCACCCTCATAGCAAAGAAAGTTTTGTTCCTGTTCAGCTGGAACCTCCTGGCTTCCAGTGTGTGCCCATGTCCCCTTGGCCTGGCCTTGGGCACCCCTGAGCAAAGTGTGGCCCCAGCCTCTTGCCCCCTGCAGCCTTCAGCTCTTGCTCAGCATGGAGCAGCTCCCCTCTGGCTCTGCTCTGCTCCAGCCTCAGCAGCCCCAGGGCTCTCAGCCTTTCCTCCTGCCACAGCTGCTCCAGTGCCCTCAGCATCTTGGGAGCCTCTGCTGGACTCTCCAGTAGCTCCTTGTCTCTCTTGAGCTGGGGAGCCCAGAACTGGACCCAGCACTCCAGCTGTGGCCTGACTAGAGTAGAGGAGGGGGAGGAGAACCTCCTTCGACTTGCTGGTTACAAATAAAATGAGGTGTGCCCCAGAAAAATGCTGTGGAAATGATGTATTTGAAGTGCTGAGGTAATGCAGCATTAAATCCTCTATAAAACCTGTGTGTGTAACTAGGAAGGAGCAGAGGGTAATATATGGACTTGCTGCTTTAAGGCATTTCCAAAGGCTACCTACATTTCATGTTCTCCTCGTTAGTCAAAATGTCCAGGGCCTTCTTTCATCTGTCTTACTGCTCCTGTCATGTGCAGCAGTGGAAATCTGAGACTGCTTTGCGACCATAATTTTAGGAAAGTGTTTTGCTGTGAAATGCACCACAAAAAGAGCATTTTTAATGAGACATCACTTGTAGAATATGTGCAAAAAAGAAAACACCATAGGCCTTATGGGGTGGGCTCCCAGGCATCTGTTATTGTTGGGAAGAGAAGGGACAAGACCCCAAATTGATAAAAGCTATGGTAGAACCATGCCAGGAGCTGCTCTCATAATCTCCTCTTCCTAAGGAAAACAAGGAAAGTTAATTGTAACTGATGCAATTTGCATCAGTTGAGCAGAGGTATCCATTGATAGATAAGGTTTTGGGGTTGTTTTTTCCTTCCTGACTGTTTCCAGTTACTTTAAACCTCAGCCATTTCTCTTGTTCAGCTGGTGAAGTGCATTAGGCAACAGGAGGCTTCTGAAACATTCAGTCCAGAAAGACTACCCCACTAGAAATGGAAATGCCACTCAAAATCCTTCTCCCCCATCCCCACAAGCTACTGGGAGTCTCCTCTGAAGAAGGCAACAAGATCAAAACCATATGAGTGGTCTGGAGAGGGGAAAGGCACTCAGCCACTGGGAACTGAATCCAAAGCATCATTATGGGCTCAGTGGAACTGCTGATTATCAGTGAAAGCTGAGCCTTGTACCAACTTGCTAAAGGTCCTTTTAAGCCATTAACACATCATCATCATTCTGTAGGAGGCTGAAAGGGAGAAAAGAAACCACAAAAATCATAGTTTTTCCTTGACTGTAACTTGATCTGGTGAATGACAATGTGTTCTGAATGCTGTTTGTGTAGCTCTCCTTAGGATTGTGGCCTCAGATAATTATTTAATTAACAAGGCTTTGGCAAAGCCTGTGCCACTGCTTTCATCATGAGCTCCAAGCTTTGCAGAGGTCAAGAATGAATGGCAGAGTCAAGGAGGGCTCCCTGAACACATTTGCCCCTTACTACCTCCATGGTCTCCAAGTCTGCATTCCATTACCTCCAAACATTTGCTCAAACATGACTGTATCTCAGGGAAGAGAAATATCCCTGGGTTCAAATAACCTCCAGTGCCCTCTCTTCCTCTCTGTGGCCTCCACTGGGTTCCACTTCAATGCATCTCAAACTCTCCAAGATGTGGTAGCTATTTGTGGAAGCAAAGCCATGCTGTTTCTTCTGTGGTGAGAATGGCTGCCTTCTGGAGAGTGTCTGTTTGTCTGGGCTCTTGATTTTCCTCATCCAGTCCTCCTGGTATTGATGAGTTTCTGATTTTTGTTCTGCTTTTTATATGAAAGAACCACTTTAATTTCATTCCTCTGTCTTACCGAAGTCTGCTCAATTCAGTGAAACTATTGACATGAGGAAAACAGCAGAAGACAGACAGAACTTCTGCATGATGTTTGGTTGCATCTGCAGTGTCCATTCATCCTCCTCTTTGCTTAACCTGGTGATAAGTCATTGTATAATGTTGATATTATCTCTAGATCAAACTCCTTTTTTCCACATGGTATTTTCCATGTTTGTTTTTTTTTAATGAGAAATTGTAGTTTCCTGGTAGCTTGAGGGATTTTCTTCTCTACCTTTGGGAACTGAAGCTGGATGTGTTCTGAATGTCTTTCTCTTTCATTGTTCCTTGGTCATTCTTCTTCGACTAAGACTATATTGTGGTTTTCACCTCTCTGCCCCCCTTGTATTTGTTGTAAGTCTGAGTATGGGCATTGCATTCTCTTTCCCCTTGCATTTTCCTTTGCCATCAGTCCCATTTTTGCCATATTAGCTGAGGACTGACCTTTTCTTGCACTCCAGCTCCACTCCTAGCTGCCTCTTCAAAAGATCTTTCTTCCTCCTTGCTCTCTGAGGGTGGCACACAGAACCTTCTCTTCTCTTTGCACTTTTGCAGTGAATAATCTTGTTTCTGCTTCATTTTATTGATACAAACAGCATTGAGTGGCTCT
Source organism: Bucco capensis (assembly GCA_013396975.1). Lineage (NCBI taxonomy): Eukaryota > Metazoa > Chordata > Aves > Piciformes > Bucconidae > Bucco > Bucco capensis. The sequence goes on along the minus strand of VWZO01020975.1, from coordinate 116,579 downwards.
TTATGCTGAAGACTATTAGATTGGCCCATTAGAGAACTGACTCCTCAGGTCCCAAGCCAATCTTCATCTGATCTCTTAGATCTTGTGGATGCTGAGTCCATCAGCTCAGTTTTAGGAGCTCTTGTATGTGAGAACCTGCCTCAATTCTCCTGCCTTGCCTGGCTGCTGTGCAGGTATAACTGAAGCTATCCCTCTTCCATCTGTTTTCTTATTGTTTCCATGGATTCTCCTGTTTTGTGAGGCACACTTTTCTGCCTGTTAGTTCCATTAGCTAGGGTGCTCATGTGTGAACCTTGAGAGGGATCTCTCTGGAGTCAATTGTATTTGTACTGGATTTTGTACAACTTTTTCATGTGTTTTTCTCATGTCTGTTGTGCTTAGTGAGACAGATTGCATTATATTCCAGTCTCTGGGCCTAACTAACATGAGCTTAGGGAGTGCTTTTTTATGCCACTTCAGCTAAGAAAACAATGCTCCTCCACTTTTCCAGCCTTTTTCATTCCCCTCCAAAGATCAGTTGCTGGATTTTGACATCTCCAACTTCCTCTTTAGCCCTTTAATACTGATGTTATTGCTAGAAACTAGGAGTTCTTTTTCATCTTCCTTCAACTAATTTTACACCTGTATATTCCCACTAGCAGTGCTTTAATTTACTGTGAAGGGAATGAAATCAGCATCAGGAACCAGGGAATGTAGAAGCCATCCTTGGGTTTGCAGCCATGATTAGCTGTGAAATGTTTTGTGGTCATTTTGAGTGCAAGATGGTATACAATGACATCCTGATACCCTGGTTGCAGAGCCCACAGAGGACAGGCAGCAGAGCTCTGTAAAATTGAGAGAGGTGACAGAAACGGCAAGTGAGAGGAAGAGGGGGAGAGAAGGTGAGGATGGAGAGAAGAATGTGCAAATGGACTGATGAAGGATGAGAGAATGTGCAGCTGAATTAAAGCATGTGTGAGCTGATAGATGGGAGATTGGGCAAGCAAACAGCAGAACCAAGTGCATTTAGGGTATTAATAAAGGTTCCAGGGTGCTATAAAGAGGGAAGGGAGAGTGTGGGGATGTAAAGATTAAAGGGCTCAGAAGACAAAGGCAGTCACAACTAGACTGGTAAAGGTTACAGTGAGATGAACCTTTCCAGGACCACATTACAGAGTAATTAAGGAAAGGAGAAAGCCAGCAATGGCTTAGATGACAAGGTTTGAAGGAGACTTCTAAGGGACTCCTACCAGAGCTTTGAATCACCCTCTAGAGAAGCTGGGTTTTTAGGCTGTATAATGTCTCTGTTCTGTGCATGCCTCTCCGGATCTTGTTTCTTAAAGCCTAGCCATGATGATCTGTGCATGTTAACTTGGGATGGATGTGCATGCATATTCCTTATAATTTTGGGGCCTGGTTGCCCAGAGAGGTGGGAGATGCCTCTCATCCCTGGAACCATTCCAGGTGAGGTTGGTTGGGGCTGTGAGCAACCTGATTTAGTTGAAGATGTCCCAGCTGACTGCAGGGATGTTGGACTAGATGACCTTGAAAGGTCCCTTCCAACCCTTAGCTGATGAGAAATGCTTATAAGAACTCTCTGTGTCTTTATATCTTCTGGCTAGGAGAAGACTAAGGCTGTATGCACTTTTAGCTGGACTTGGCTAGTGGCAACTAGTCTGGGTTAAAATGAAGTGCTGTTTTTGACTGGTCAGTATTTATTCTGTGCCTGTTACCCAATCTGTTTTGCCATGGTGCTGTACAAATGCTTTGGCTGGGCTGAAAAACAGGCTGGTGAAGGACAGCAAGCAGCAGCTGTTGAGCAAGTCTGCTTTTTGGGAGGGCAGTGCTGCCTTGAAAGGGCAGGTGAACCTATCACCAAAGACTCTCCACTGGAGGAAGGAGGAGGGGAGACTTTTCTAGGCTGGCTGTCATGCAGCTTAAACCAGCTAGTGAGTAACTAATGACTGGCTTCATTATCCTTTACCCCATAGTAGGTGCAGGATGTAACTCATTCTTACTGTTTGATCCCCAAAGGGAGAATGTTCCTGTATTAACTCAACATGGAGCAAAGTCATTGTAACACAATGCACTAAGATTTGCAATCAATGCACATTTGTTCCTCTTTATAATTCATGAGGGTTGTTTTTGCCAGAGTAAATGATCTTTCTTTGGAGTTCTGAAGCCATCTGATTGCTGAAACGGATCAATATCCCTAAAAACATCAACATATGACAGTGATCATTCATAAAGACCTATTTCCTGCAGATATTGTTCTGGTAGGCAGCAGAGCTTTAAAGGTTGTTGCATTTTTAAAGCAAACTTTAGGGTGTGAATACTAAAACACCAATAAAATCAACCCTGCTGTAGGAATTCTCTTCTAAGAAAATGATTTTCAAAATGTATGCCAAAAAATTCTGTTCAGGACATCTCCTTAGTCTCCCTATGGTCTGCTAAGAGCTTTATGATAGAACTGCTTCCTCTTCACCTGTGCACACACATGAGGTTTGATCATTTCACCTAGGATCTTGGTTCAGAAGAAGCATGGTGAACAAATTGTGCTGCAGGGAGATGCATGATGTAAATTATGGAAGTGCTGAATTATGGAAGAATTACGGAAGGTCCTCACTCAGTTTTTATCCACTCTGATGACTGAGAAGGATTGGAAAGGGACACGCTGACAAGTCAATACAATGCTGAACTTCAGAGCATGGACTCAGACACTCCAAACCCTTATTATCTATCTCTTTATTCAAAGAGAGGGAGCTAGTGCTATGTGCTGGACCTAGCTTAGGATTTTATACAAACTAAAATGGCAAAGATAGTTGGATGTCTTGTTGTTTATTCCTGTTAATTCTTTTCTGACCACTTCTTTGTCATGCTCTTACTGGGGCTGCTCTCTTATGCTTAGCAGTGTCAGCTCTTAAGAACTTTAGATGACTTGGTGAGACTTTGACCCCTTTTCTGAGCTCTTAAAACTAAGTAAATTTACCCTTAATCCATAGTATACAAGTTTTAACAGTTCATGGGATGTGGAGTAGAGTGTTCCAGAGAAGACCACAGTATAATTGTTGTTGCTAAGGATCCTTGACTCAGCTCTAGAGAAACCTTGGTTAGTGGAGAGCACAGCAGAATGTTGACCCAGAAGCACAAATGAAATCTGCCCCACAGACATGTGAGCTCTTGAGCATCTCTCTGTGAACTGGAGCAGCATTATGCTGTTCCATGATCAGGCACCATGTTTGTGCTTTGGCTTAGCACAATTCCAGCCAGGCAACAGTCAAATAAATGCATTTGTCATGAAAATAACCTGTCTGTCAGGAGCTAGGTATTTCTCTTCTGGGCTCTGTGCAATACTATGCTCCTCTTGTTTATGTTAGGTTTTGCCAGTAAGGCTTCCTTTAAGCTAACCCTAAAGGCTAGCTGTCCTGCTCCCCACCAAGAGAGCTGGTCAACTAGCTCATGTGCTAGGGCCTGGCTTTCTTCTACACACCTGCAAAGCAGGGCAGGAGTCAGTAGCTAAAAAAATTATGATGGATAGCAGCAATTATAAACCAATAATATAAGGGAAACAGCAAAGATTGCCAAGAATTTCCTGCCATATGCATTGAGGAGGCATCTGGACTACATCTGGGAGAGCACAGGCTGGAGGGAACTGCAGCTTGCTGGAGGTGCAGCTCTGTGCTATCAAGAATGATGACAAAATGCTGCTTTTCATGTTTACTTCTTTGGGCATGTAGGAATAGTCCATAGGAAGCATTTTTTTCCAAGCAGATGGAGTCCAACACAACAGTAATTGCCTGAGAAGTAGAGGAGATCACCTTGTGAGCTGTTTGCTCACTCGACTGCTTAATCATATTCCAGATGATTGATAACATTCCTGCAAGAGCAAGGTCCTGGGATTGTTATTAGCAGGAGTGGTGACATGTAAATATGACCAACCTGAACATGTACATTTTTGGCTGATTGGCCATGGGGACAAGCTGATCTGTAGGAATGCAGATGAGTCATTAGGAAAAGAGGAGGAATGGAAAGCCTGGGAAAGGTGTGCCTGCTGATACCCCAGAGCAGAGTCATTGCTGCAGAAGAGCTGGGTATGTGCTGAGAAAAATTGTGGAAGCAAGAAAGGAAAAAAATGCTTTCTTACAGAGTAGTTTCTAATGTGTGGCATGTTTCTTAGGGGGTATTTTATTTTCTTTCTTTTTTCTTTTTTTTGTCTCACTTCTTCCCCTGATGAAATGAAAACTGTTCCTTAAGATTACTCAGCTCATTTCTTTCAGGGCTACTGAAAGGTTTGGGGCAACTAGTCTCTTTAGTTTATAACAAGAATGAAATAACTGAGTGTGTGGATAGTTAAAAAGGGAAAAAAAAACAAGGAAGACAAACAAACAACCGAAATCCCAACAAGGTGTTTTCTACTAGTGGAACAAGGAAACTTGTACTGTCTCTCAAGAGAAGAAGCTTGAAAATCACTTGGTGCTAGTCTACCAGTAAGATTTTCACAAGCTTCAGTGCATTCTGCCTTGAAGGTCATGGTAAGGTGCTCCTCTCACAACCTTTAAAGGTCTAACGTTCAGCTCATAAATTTGCCTTCATGAGTACAGTGGGAGGACAGTCATGACTTGTCTCTTTTACAGAGGCCTGAGGCTGCTTCTTTGTTCCATCAAAAGCTGATATGTTCTGGAGATTGCTGTAAAATCTATGACTGTTTCATTTTCCAAGGCTTGCTAGTACTTCCATATTTTCTTTTGTGTGTAGACTGCCCTCTATTTGAAAGCCAATTCATTTGATTAGAAATGAGCAATTAATATGTGCCTGATGGATGTGTTACATGATGGATTAGAGCTTCAGACATACCTTGTGGGGGTCTAAAATGAGACTGGGGACAGAATGCTGTGTGCTGCAGTTAATCCATGTCTGTCAGGAAATAACAGTGACTATACAGCTCAGGTCAGCTGCTGGATCCTTTAATAACAGAGGTGTTACACCAACAGTCATTATAGCCAATCCTTTCCACTCTGGAAGGGTCCATTCCTGGGAGGGATTTAGGATGATTATAGACCCAGAAATCATTTTGAAGCTGAAATTGGAACGTTTTCTACTATAAGAGAGGTTTTTTTTTCATTTTTACTAGGTCTCCCTCAGGAAAAAAATCTCCTTTAAATCCTTCAAGCAGGTGAGAAATGTCATGGATTTTGTCACTTTAAGGCTACTCCTTTTCTTCTCTCTTCAAAAGCACTGGTCAAATGATTTCTGTTGGCCTCTGAAATAATACACTGAAGCAGAACTTGTCTGTTTTCTTTTGAGGCTTTGGTTTTGATTGTTTTCCCTGAAGCCAAAATGTTCAGTGGAGAAGTTGCCAGCTGTGTGGTTTAGCCTAAAGCCCCTTGGTTTCCCTGCATGGAGAGCCATGGCTCTGCAGGGTTCTGCTCTGTTTGCTGTTCTGCAAGTTGCTGACCAAATTGTACCCAAGTTTGGGACTTGGAGCTCTTGCTTCAGGAGGTGTTCTCCTCAAATAGGAGTTGCAAGGTCACAACATCTTGCAAAAAACATTTGAACAGTGGTTCAGGAAGTCACCTAATTGATTCCTGGGCCAGCACAGACTTTGTTGATGACATTTTAGGGGGAAAACCCCTAAAACCTCTTAGGTTTAGCTCTAGTGTACACCAGTCTGCTTCCCACACTCTGAGTTCTGCTGCACTTCTCCTTTGGTTGTGAAGTTTTAGGCTTTACTTTTGAGGGAGAAATTGATTCCAGCAGTTGTGCTCAGTTTAGATTTTCTCCTCTCTGTTCCCCTCCACCTTCAATACATTATGATTAGCACTGATTTTCCTTCCAGCACCAGGTATGCAGACATATTCATTGCTGCTATCTCTGTCCATGCCTGGATTTATGTCAGGTTGTCCTGAAATCAGGACATTATCTGCCAAGAATCCCTGACTAAGTTTTGCCTGCTCTGTCCTACTTGTCAGTAGGGAACCATGAAGAAGGGAAGATGGAGCAGGGGATTTTGGGAAGGTATTTTGCTGTTGCTGATAATGATGACAGTGGCAGAAAACAACCTCAGAAGCTGCAGCTGATTTTGTAAGCCTAGCTAATCATAATATTCTGCTCCCAACTACAAAATCAATGGATATTTTCTAGCTTATTTGAAAGAATTACAATATAAGGAAGGGAAAAGCATTAAAAATATAATGTATGCAACAAAACTGATGCAATGTGTGCCAGGGCCCTCAAGCACAGCCTCTCTATATTTTGACTTTTTGAGATGAATATTGAGATAGAGGAAAATAAATAGTGATTTTTAGGAAGTGGTTGACGTGTTGTACTATTTATGCCAAATATCATCTTGGCATGATGCTGACATGACTTGATGTCAGACTTTGGAGAACACAGAAGACAGACCCTGCTCTCTTGCCTTCTGTCCATGATTCCTTCTGTCCTCCTTTTTTCCCCTTCCTTTTTTCCAGATTGAGAGTTTGCTAAGTTGGATTCTGGCCAGAATTTGGGAATGAATTATAATACTTCAGCTTAAATCCCAAGTTCTGCCCTAATATTGTCAGACAATTTATATTCTTGCAAGGTGAGAATATTTTTTTTGGCACTACCACATCTGCTGAAAGTAAAAGGGGAGTGGTAAAATGAATATGGCTTTATTTTTACCTGAATTCTAGGAGAGGATAGACTTTTCCACCTTTATGGATTTCCTGGCTATAAAATGTGTTGGAAAATTTGCATAGATGCAAGAACTTTTGCAGCTAGATTTATTTGTCCTAGCAAGATGCTTCTCTTCTTTGTTTATTTGAGAGTTTGAAGTATGAGGGAGATTTCTCAGTGAATTCATTAAACTCAGGATTTCCCTGGAGTTCCATAAACCTGAAATAAATAGCTAAATTCTAGAAATTAAATACCTTGAAAACACACATAGCTCTGACTAGTCCTGAGGCTCTTCAGCAAGCTGTTGTGGAAACAAAGCAAATCCCTCGTGCTTTGATAAATACATGAATAATAAACCTATTTAATTAAAGAGATACAATTCCACATTTAAAATGACTATTGATAGACAAAGCATTATCCAGCCTGTTCTGTCAGCTAACCTTCCCTGAGCCAAGGTCCATGTTTCCTGTCTCTTCCTCCCTGCAGGACTGTTGTGTCCCCTCTGCTCCTGCCCAATCTTTGCAGAGGCAGCTCACCGTGCCAGGGCTGACTGCTGCTGTGCTGCTTTCAGTGCCTTGGAGCTGGATCTCATCTCTCTGCTGAGGTGAAGACATGAGGTTCTTGGAGTCACTGCAAGCAGGCTCAGGCAAGAAGTCCTCCTAGTAGGACACTCAAGAGCTCTGTTTGACTTCAGAGGCTGAGAAGTAGCATACAATATTGCTGGAGTGTGGCCAGAGAAGGGCGGTGAAGCTGGGGAAGGGTCTAGGGCACAAGTGTGGTGAGGAGCAGCTGAGGGAACTAGGGTTGGTTAGTCTGGAGAAGAGAAGGCTCAGATGAGACCTTCTGGCTCTCTAGAACTCCCTGAAAGGAGGTTGCTGATATTACCCAAGACAATGTCCCTTCTCTGCAAGTTCATTCAGGTAGAATATGTGAAGTCCTTTTGGTATTTTATTTTTCCTCCTGTGATCATTTCTTAGATCTCCTGTGTTGTTTTCAAGGGTTGTTTCAAGAAGGTTTCTGCACTAGCAACAGCAAGTGCACATTTCAGTCTCTTAGTGCATGCTTGAAGCTCTGTGCTGACCATGCTTTCTGTGAGTGATGTTCTTATTCATGGGATTTTCATTCCAGCCTAATCCTACCATGTGCCTGAGCAGCACTTCATTGGGTAAAATCTGCTCTCCCTTTCTCTCTGATTGTTTTTATGCTTGTGTCTTTTAATTTTCAGTTAAGAATCCTTTAGAGACTAAGGAGCTGGACTCAAGCCAGTTCCAAGCCATTTAAAGTCGTTTTCATTGACTGCAGTAGGCTTTGGATCAGCCTGGGAGTGGATTAAGAAATATTTGTTAGTAGCTTGTATGTAGAGCACAATCACCTAACTCAATAAACCCAGTGGCCACCCAGTCCAAAGGAGACCAAAATCCACACCACTCACCAAAAAGAAGCAAGAAATAGTCTTGCTTGTATGATGTATCTTCAAAGAGAGACAGATCTTCCCTGTTAACATCAGTACATGTCAAAACATCCTATTGGCAGCTGAATTACCTTGGCACAGCAGAGCCTTTATCCACAAGTGCCCATCACAGGAGCATACCTATTGAAAGGAGCCACTTGTGCCTGCATCAAACCATTTGCTGTAATAGAGTGGTGGGTAACATGGAAATTACTACCTGTCAGCAGATGAAACCTTCAAAGCCCCTTGGAAATCAGCTGGTAAATGACAATAATAGGTTTAGCTGTTTAGGGAAAACAGACATTAATCTCCAGCATGATGGAGCCTTTGATTTGGAGGTTGTCTGAAAGAGCATTGTGTAGAGGAGCTGAAGGTTTGAAAAGACATCCTCACCCTGGCTGTTGGCTCTGCAGCTGGTTTTGGGGAGGAGCATGTTGTTCTGCGCCTCCTTCACTAGATGGCAGGAGATAACCTTCCTTGGCTAGGCAGCACAGGGGCAATGCTAGGGATTGGAACAAAAAACCCTCGAGTTACAGTGAAATGGAACAATTGGGGAGAAAAGGAATATGACATTGAGAAAGAAAAAAAAAGTTTGTTTCCCCTTGATAAAATAAAGTAAAAATTAACACATTTAGGTTCTTCAACTGCCACTCCAACAAGCACAATAGAGTAATGGCTAAATTGCAGATGCTGGAGCATGGCAAAGTGGAGTCTTTCTTTCTAAGAGACAATGGAGCATATTATAAAGCAAATAGCTTGACAGTAATTTCTCCCTGTCTGTTTTTAGTGCAGACCCCTGTGTTTGAATAAGAACTTTCTTCATTGTCTCCAGCAGCTTCTCTTACAGATAACTCACTGTATTCATAACCTTAAAGCTCTGCTGCAAGAGACTGGATCATGAGAAAGAGAGCTGGAAATGGCCCTTGGGGTCCTATTTTGATCTCAGCAACACTAGTGTTAATCCAGAGTAAGTGTGAGCAGAATCTAGCCCATTGTGTCAGACAGCTCATTCCCTTGGCAATAGAAGATCATTTCCTGTAGTCAATTCTCTAGCCATTTGTCTAGCAGAGCTTTAAATGTCACTAAACAACTCATTCTCTGGCATTTCCTCTGCAACACTAGTCTAACAGACAAAGAAAAGTTCTGTGGCATCCGTGACTTCACTCCAGGATCCAGTACCAGTAACATATGCTTGCTACAAAAGAGATTTGCCCCCTCAGTCCTTGACCAAACCTTTGCATCTCTATCCCACTCTCCACCTTGTTACCACTATTCCTGGGGGAAATGGAACAGTCTGAACAGCAAAGACTTGCACTCTATTGGTATTGCAAACCAAAGCAGAGCACACAGCCCCAGGCTAAGAGGCTGAGATTGGACTCTGAGTGTCTTTGGCTTTCTGAGATTGAAGAATTAACTATTTCATAAGATTTCCACAGAAATCCTGAGTGAGTTTTGTTCTGCACTCTGACAAGCTTGGCGTCTGCTGCAGTTCAGGCTGATTGCAGGTTAGAGCTGGGCTGGCCCCTAAATGAGTGACAGAGGCTCTCTCTGAACCCCTCTGTGTTCCCAAAGGGAAGAGAAAGGCAATAAAGGAGAGAGACTGATGGGTTGGAAAAGAAAACTAAACCACCTTTAATGTAAATAACAACAATAAAATGAAATGCATGCAAATAAATACAAACCCAACATCAAACCCAACCCCTGATGGCAATTCCATCACTGTCACCACTGATGCTGGGACAGGCACTGGGGAAGTCCCAGACTGGACTCAGCAGCAGATGAGAACCGAATTCAGGAGCTGGACTCTGGAACTGGATTCAGGAACATGGGGATTGGGATTGAAGGCAGAAGGATAAGAGCCCTCCTCAGACACTGGCCAGGGAAGAAGAGGCTTGACCCTTCTGATCCCTCAGCTTTATCCTGACTGTGACACCCATGGGATGCAATCCCTTGTTGGTCAGGTCAGGGTCACCTCTCCTGTCCTCTTCTCCCTGCAGGTGCCACCTGTGCCTCCCTGCAGCCCAAGGTGTACACAAGGTGCAGCAGTGCCCTTGGTGTGCAGAGGAGCAAGGCTGAGGCAGAGCCTTCCCCAGCCCAAGCCTTGGTGCTCACTGTCCCCAAGCAGTGTTGTCCCTGCTAGGAGCAGAGCCTGGGGGAGAACATGCTGGGAGCTGCAGCAAGGGAGCACTGAGGAGACACTGAGCTGGGAAAGCCCTGAGCACAAGGAGCTCTGCTCCAGCTCCAACCAGGACAAGTGAGTAGAATATTAGGATTTTTCTCTCATAAGAAGTACTAATAGTACAACTGAGCTAGAAAAGACAGCAGTTAACCAAACAGCAAGATGTGAAGCTATCCCTGTCTAACTGCTTTCATGTACTGTGAAGTTCTTGGGCTGATAACTTCCACTCAGGAGCTTTTGTGTTCTGGAGCATGTGTGTGTAATGTGGAATTTGTGAAGGTGCATAGGAGGCTTGAATTCTTGATTCCTATCAAAAGGAAAAGACAGTAATCTCTCAGGTATTTCTGAATGCTTCTATTCCAGTTGGAAGTGGGACATTTCCAGTTCAGATTTGTTTTTTTTTACAGGTAAACAATATGGGAAGAAAGGCAAAACAAAAATCACAATTTCCCAGTAGACTTTATCTCCATCTAGCTATAGAATGCTCTTCTGTTTGTGAAAATCTCCTTTGTCTTCATACACTAAGAGTGCCACATCATTTACATGGAAAAAGCAGGAGATTTGCATATAAATTGCTATTTTTCATAATGCACTCAGTCCTTCTGGGCTGTACATAGACTTAAGATTTAGACCAGAGGTAGGAAAACAAACAAATCAAAGAAGAAGAGTCTACATTCTGAAAGAATGAGGTGATATTGAAAGAAGATTTCAAGTAAATATTGTTTATCTCCAAACTGGTTTGTAAGTATTCTTAGAGGTCAACCTGTCTGCTTTGAATCCCTGAAGGACCAAGCTACCAGCAGGATTGTACTGAGGGCTGACAAATGTCACTTCATTCTTCCACTGGCTAAAATAACCTTTTCCACCTCAGTAATTCCTGGATGTCCTCAGTTTGGCAATGGCAAATAATTCTATTTAGCAATTCAGCTTGGAGTTAAATGTTCTGAATACCTTGTGAACCTGTTTGTCCAGTAGAGGAAGTCTAGGCATTGGTGCAGAGCTGTTTTATAGGTTGTAACCTCTGAAGAGATCACAGAATCATTAAGGTTGGAAGAGACCTCTAAGATCATCAAGTCCAACCATCAACCCATCACCACCACGCCACTAAACCAGGACCCTAAGGACCACATATATACACTTCTTAAACCCCTCCAGGGATGGTGACTCCAGCAGCTCCCTGGGCAGCCTGGGCCAAGCCTTAACAACCCTTTCAGGGAAGAAATTCCTCCTGACATCCAACCTAAACCTCCCCTGATGCAACTTAGGGCCATTTCCTCTTGTCCTCTTCTCTGTTAAACTTCAATGTTGGGAAGCTTAGTTTTTTTTACCACTTGAGAAAAAGGTGAATGAGTGGAGCTGAATAACATCCTGGAGTAAAGACAAAGCACCTGTAACACACGAAGGAGGAAAGCCCTCAACACGTCTGGGTAGCCATAGCTATAATTTTTATTTAGCTATCAAATGTGTATAGAAAACATTTTAAAGGTAAAAAATCTGCCCCCCCCCCCCCCCCC
>VWZO01020975.1:10074-104788 GCA_013396975.1 Bucco capensis | reverse complement strand
CCCCCCCCCAATCCATCTCTATGGGTGGAAAAAGAAATCAATTAGTTTTTTAGAGACTTTGTTGAGGCAATGGCAATCCAGCCCTGAGTTTAGACAGGTAGCTTGTTGTGGAGGTAGCAAAGGAATCTCTAATCCTCCTTGTAGCTTCTTGTGTTGGGTGTGCTAATGGGCTGGTGGGGTTCTAGATTGAAAGGAGAATTTCTCATCTCCTTGTACTTCGTATTTATTGACAGTCACATGGTTAAGTGGAAATCAGTATTTCAGTTCAGAATATTGACCCTGTAGGAGTTGTTATTTGAGCACAAAGTCACCACTTGCTTCTATTTCTCTTGTGTGTGTGGAGGTGAAAATGGTTCTGACGACTTCATCTTTGACAGGAGACTCTGCTGTACCACTTCATAGGATCATAGAAGCATAGAATGGTTTGGGTTGGGAGAAACCTTTCAAGGTTATCTAGGCCAATCCCCTGCAGTCAGATCAGGTTGTTCAGAGCCCCAAATAACCTGACCTGGAATGGTTCCAGGGATGTGACATCTCCCACCTCTCTGGCCAGTGTCTCACCACCCTCAGTGTAAACAATTTTTCCTCCTATCTAGTCTAAATCTCCCTCAATTAGTTTCAAACCATCACCCCTTGTCCTATCCCAACAGACCCTCCTAAAAAGTCTGTCTCCATCTTTCTTCTAGCTCCCTTTATGTTCTGCAAAGCCACTACAGGAGCTCCCTAATTTCTAACAGAAAATAATGCCTGACACAGTCATGATTTAATTTCTGAATCATCAGATGCTAACTGAACTGTCATCCTCTTTTTACAGTGTTTTCATGGCTGTTTGTGGGATTACTGTATATGGAGAAATGCTCATGTCAGAGTGACAGATAGTAATGTTTTGGCCCAGGCATATTTCAGCAAGTGACTCCATTTATTTCAATATCTAGCTTCAAGGGCAATGGGCAATTTATGACAGAGCTAATAGAAAACAGGCAGAAGGACTAAAAATGGCTGTGGTGGGAATGATTTTGCTGTGTGATAATTGACAGGAGCTATAGGGGAAACTATATGGAGTAGTTGTTAGAAAATGCACCATTATGTGAGCCTGTGTGCTGGATTATCTTGACAGGCAGAAGGAGTTTATTTCTGTCCATATTTTGGTCCATGTTTTTGCCTGCAAGTATTTTCAGCTTCCACAGGAGCTACTCTTTAACCTACAAGGGAGTGCAGATTTTGCTCCATCAGTTTAGCTTTATTTCTGTTGTTGAATCTAGTTTCTGGCAATGCCAATAGAGATGTGTCATTTTAATATCCTCCATTCTAAAAAGAAGATGTAATTTAGGAAACTCTTGGTCAAATTAAGACCAGGTTTTTGTAGTATACTTGCCCCTGCCTTGGCAGAGCCATTCTGAAGGGAATGGAATGAAATCTGTGAGATGTAGGTGACAAATTGTCTTGTAACTACCAAAAAGGAAAAGCTTTAAAACTTTATTTCTCCACAAATTTCTAATCTAATGAATGAATTATTATAATCTGATGAATTAGGGGTTTTTATGATACTAAACTCATCAGCCAGAAACCCAAAGCTGTGTTTACTGCTTTGGAACATCAGATCTGAAGTGAGAACCTGCTGCCACACTGTATGAATTCCTCAGTACACTGAAACACAAACTCATCCATCCAGGGAACAACAGGAACTTGAAGACTAGTGAACATCCCTCCCCCAAAATAGATTTGTTTAATGTTTTTTCTAATATTTCTTCTGGAAGTCTGTCTTTGAGTGCTAGGGCTACTCTAGTTCCAGCTCTGCCCTAGCTGGGAGCAGACTTTAGATCTATGGGAATGCAATTACCTGTGAAACTTCCACTCCTTTCTGTATTTGCTTTAAATTAACTAGCAGGAACAGACAGACAATCACACAAGTTCCATGTCATGAAGAAGCCAGGCTCAAAACAGCTTACAAATTGAATTAAATTGGTTAAGAATGTAACAGAAAAAAACAGTTTATAGGTCTTAGGCTTAGAGGATTTAAAGTCTTAATCCTTTTCCCTTGCATTATTTATCCAGCTTTTTTTCCCTGAGAGAACTTCCTAGTAGCTTGATCCAGAGATTGAGACAAAAAGTTCTCTCTGCTAGGATGTGTTAGGCAGAAGTTGTTCCCCAGGAGGGTGCTGAGCCACTGTGCCAGGTTGCCCAGAGAGGTGGTGGCAGCCCCAGCCCTGGCAGTGTTGCAGGCCAGGCTGGCTGGGGCTGGGAGCAAGCTGCTCTAGTGCCAGGTGTCCCTGCCCATGGCAGAGGGGGTGGTAATAGATGAGCTTTGAGGTCCCTTCCAACCCTGACAATTCTATGTTTCTATGTGTTTGGCAACTGGATCTAGCAGGAATCCAGCAGTGATCTAGCAGGAATATCTGGCTCCATTTCCCCTGTGCTCCGAGCAATTCCCCTCACCTTGTTTTCTCCACTTGTAAACTGGTGGTGATGGTTGTGATGTCCTTTGTAAGTGTTTTATTTCTGGCAAGTCTTTTATAAGCATCAAATACTCTTATGTTGTTTGTAGAGAAGGCTATGGAGCTCCATGCAACAGTACCTATAGTTTTTGAGGGGTTAAGAGCCATGTTGTATGAATGTGAGTGCTGAGGAGATCCTGAAGCTCCTCCTAAACTTTGTGCATGGTTTTGTGATTTGATGGGAAGTAAAAAGAAAGCCTTAGTGAGAGAGCAAACAGGGTCAGTGGAGACAGCTGGCTCCTGGGGTTTGCAGGCTCCAATTCTCTTGTTCTGGCTGGGTCAGGATTCCACTGCCTTCCGTTTTGCCATCTTAAAGTACCAAAAGGCCACAATCCATCACTGGTTTCCAAGACCTCTTCTACTTGAAGTCCTGTAAAAGAAAGAACACAAGCTGCTGAAAATGGCTGGTTTTCATCCTGCTATAGATTGGAGTTTTTCACAGCTCAGGGAGAGATTTGTCAGTCTAAGACTCCCTCAGACACACTGGCCTCCAGAAGCAGGACAATGCCAATTTCCATCTTTGCAACCCTTCAGTAGTTTCCTATTCCCTTTTTTTCCCTGTTGTTCCCTCTCCAGGAGGTCACACAGTTGGAAAGAGAGAGTTTGCCTCACAGCTCTATCTAGCCTTAAGCCTGGTTAGTGGCAGCAGCATTCCTCACAGTTGCAGGATAATGTAACATCAGGAATAGAGCTATCAAGACTGTCAGGCAGCCTTTGTGCTTGTCAGAGCAGTGATGTTAAAAGAAAAGGGATTTTTGTTGTTGCTGTTGTTGTGTCATTGTGGGGTTTTTTTTTGTTGTTTTCTTCCCTAAATAGCTTTCCCCAAGCTGTCAGGAGAGCACCTGGTGAAATGAAGCCTTGCTTGTGCTGCCTAGCTTTTGTTCTCAGAGATGGCTTAAGTAATAAATACCATGAAATAATTACACAGGAAAATAACAACTTCATTTCCATCAGAACACTGAAGGGGTGGTGGTGATTCTTCAAACTGCCTTCAACACTTGAGGAAATAATTACAGTTGAAATCCTCCATGCAGCAGCCCAAGCTCTGTGGAGAGCAGAGGCTGTGTGGTACCTGCAAAAGCAAGAGGGGAGTGAAGGTTAGATGCTCAGGATAATTACTCTGGAAATGGTTGCTTGGGAATGAATCACCTCTCATCTCATTAACATTCAGCAGCACAACAGGAAATAAACCCTTGGAATGGGCAAGGAGAGGCAAAAAGGGCTGGTTTTTCTGGGGATGTAAATCAGGGTGGTTTTAGAAGGAATTCACTGGAGCTGGGAATGATTTATGCCTACTGAGGACCTGGCCTTAAGGAAGCTGCTGGAACCAAAGTGAGTTCTTAAAGAGGCTGTGGGATGTCCCTGGGATCTCTGCAAAAAAACAAGCAGTGTTTTTCTGGCTGCCAAGGGTCTGCCCCTACCTGGGGCTGATTTCTCAGTAAAGAGATCATTTGGTTGTTGTTTTCTACAAGTGTGAGGGAAGAGGACCATAAGAATTGTAGATCATTCACCTTACTGTTAAATCCCCAATCCCAGCCCCAGGGCTATTTGTTCTTGATTCTCCTTACAGGAGGTGGTTGTGACCAAAGAAACAGCAAGGGTAGAAACATGGTGCTCAATAGAATCACTCCCTAGAGCTGCTTATAATCATAGAATCACAGAATAGCCCAGGTTGGAAGGGACCTTAAAGATCATCTAGTTCCAGCCCCCCTGCCATGGGCAGGGATACCACACAGTAGACCAGGTTGCCTAGAGCCACATCCAGCCTGGCCTTGAACACTGCCAGGGATGGAGCATCCATAGTTTCTCTGGCAACCTGTTCCAATGCTTAACCACCCTCTGGGTAAACAACCTCCTTTTAATTTCTAGTCTGAATTTCCCCTCCTTCAGCTTGGAACCATTCCCCCTTGTCATACTGCAATCTGACCAGCTGAAAAGGCTCTCCCCTTCTATCTTGGAATCCCCCGTTAGGTACTGATAGACTGCTATAAGATCCCCTCCAAGCCCTCTCTTTTCCAGGCTGAACAACCCCAACTCCTTCAGCTTATCCTCCTAGGGGAGGTGCATCATTAACTACAGCTGTTTTGTGCTTAATTCTCTCTACCACAGGTGTTATGTTTTATGATGATTGATTCTCCTCCCCTCCGTGCTATCTACTTCCTGCTGGTCACAGCAGAGCAGGAGAGTGCAGAGCTACTTGGAGCTTCAAGACCAGTGTTGGAGCTGCTGGAACACCTCTGCAGTAAAGGTACAGAAAATACTAGGATGAGTTTGTTTCTTTGTGGTGCAGTTGTCTGCTGGTAGAGCAGGTTCCCAATACTAGGTATCTCTTTAATTTCTCCTTCTTGTATGTGTAGAGAGGCCAGAAAAAGGAGTCTTGCTTTGTGGCTGGAGGTTGTGCTGCTTGCTGTGAGTTGAACTGAAGGAAGTTCTCACTGTGACCTGCTGCTCTTAAGCCTGGTGTGCTCTGACCTAAAGAGAAAGCTCCCTTGTTCCTCTTTAATATCTTTCAGTTCTGTTTCTCAGTATTCTTAAACTGGCTCAGCAATGAAGCCTTCTGGAAGGGTGTTTTGGAGGAGCTCTCTTAAGAGGGAGGGTGGTTTGGAGGAGCTTTCTTTTTCCATAGGTTCTTCTCCACAGGCTAAAGACTAAACTAGGATGTGGATATTTTGTGCTGTAGCATGGTGGTGTTTGTGTGAGATAAAGCAGTGGCAGAAATCTGGTTGCAGTGAAGAACACAGAAGTGTGGCAGAACTCATTACTGTCCCAGGTGAAGTCTATCTTTGCAAAATTTATGGTTTTGCTAGCAAAATATGGAATATTGGCTATACTAGGGTAAGAGAATGAATTGTTATGGATGTTTTCTTGCTGAGGAGAGAGGTATGATACATCTGTGTGCTTCTGGAGGAGTGGTGGTCTTGTTTCATGAGCTCCAGGTGTAGCTTGTGTGTGATTAACCAAAGAGAGACACTTGTGCTCTCTTAGGTCAGATGTGAGAAGGTCAAGAAGAGTTCGAGCTCTCAGGGCTCAGCTATGCCTCACAGACCAGTCACTAAGCCTCTAAAGAAGACAATAACCCACAAACTGATGAGTTACAAGCTCCAGGTGAAGACACTTTGGTGTCTTGCACATTGAGTAGCTAATGTGGAGCCTAAAGGGTTTTCACTGGGCCTTCTTCTCTACAGTTAAAAATGGACTTTGCAGTATAATATACTAGAATGAAAGTAATCAAATAAAAGGTTGTTTTCCCACATCCTTTCCAAATCCTTCATGCTGAGGTCAGGAAAGCTATTGGGTTTGTGATGATGGCAGAAGTGAAAATATTGCAGTCATATTGATGTTTTATTACTAATTAGATAAATCAAAGAGCTCTTTCTTAAAGAGCAGGAAATTCTTGCATGAGGATATGTTTTAAATACAGGAGAGTTATTAGAGCATTTTTCTCCCTCTTTTTTCTTGCCATTCCCCCTGCGAAGCCTTTCCTGCCTTCATTTTGTCTGTAAGTGAATTCCTCTCAATTAAAAATACTTATGAATGATGCTAATATAATCTTGATTTCCACCATTTGGGTTAGTGTTAGCCTTTTAGAGGGAGATTGGAATTAAGGTGAGGGAAGGATTTTAAGTGGGCAGAGAAAGCAACAGCCATTTCAAGGGACTTGAGAAGGAGATGAGAGGTGTTTAGAGCTGCAAACAAGCTCCACCTGATGCCTTACTGGCATGAAGAAGACCTGTTGGAGAGGAATACTACCTACTTGACTACTGGGTAGCTTTTGCTTGCTGCTGGTAGAAATCATGGCTTTGGGGTTGGGTGCTGCCCAGACACAGTCTTTCTTTCAGTTACTGCTCTGGCTTTTTTTCCTTCAGCATGGAACTCCCATTCATGGACTTTTATGTCAACTTAATACTCATGCAGCATTACAGCTAAGTTGGGAAACACATCATCTATATTTTTTTGTTGTTTGATTAGGGGTTTTATTTTTTTGAGGGGCAGAAGATATTTAGTGTTATAATTAAAACTGCAAAGAGAAAGCAAAATATTGTCATACTGCAAAGAACTGGGACACTAGAAACACTTCAGCTGAAATCCCTTAGAACTGCCTCAGTGTGTGTGTTTGCTGGTGGGTTTTGCTGAGCTTGGCAAAGAGAAAGCAATGATATCTTAAACCTGAATGTGGTGAAGCAGCTGGAAATTGCTAGGCAACCTAGTAGTTTCATGCATGTAGTGTCACAGCACTTTAATAGCTTTTTTTCTATCAGAAATCTTTTTTTTTTTTTTGAGAGTTCACCAAACCAATTCTGGAGTTTCAAATACAAACTTCAATCTGGCAAGGTCATCTTTGATTGCTGTGATTGCAGAGGATGTTGCTTTCTGTGTTTGAAGTTAGTAGTGCATATAATTATTGAATATATGATGAGAAAGAAGGTATCCTTTGCTTTTTCCCCCCTAACATGGGGAAATTAGTGACTCTTCTGTAATGTTAAGGTAATTTTTTTTTGGAGGGGGTGCTAATAAACCATCAGACTTGATCAATTTGGTATGTGAATAAAAAGCCAGACACTGAATGCAGCACATTTTGTGCTGCACTTGAATAAACCTTTAATGACTCTTGAGGAGGATGTGAAATGAAGCATGGTTGGGTGGTTTGCCCAAAGGACTGAGTCAGGACTCTTTAAGCTCTATTTCAGAGTGACAGGGACTTTCTCTCTGACCTTGGGCCACTATTTGGGTGCATGACATGAGGTACTTGGAGTAGTTCTTCAGCTTCACTCATATTGACTCTTTCAGTCACTCAAGGCCCCACAGATGCCAGTCCTCATGGCAGAAAGGTGCAGAAAGGTGTGGTTTGTGGTGTTTCTTCCTCTGTGACAAACTGCTCTGGGGCAGTGTTACCCATGTCTGTGTTAGACTTTCAGCAGTGGGTAGTTAAATAGGTAGACAGCATCATAGAGCAGGTGGAGGAGGCATTGAGTTTATTATAACTCAATGTATAATTAAAAATCCATTAGATATATACATATAGATGCTTTATAGTGTCTGGGTTAGACTGAAAACCACCAGACTCAGCTTGGAAGAAAACAGTTTAGCAAAGTTCCTTTTATCAGCTTTGAAATAGACTCCTTCCCAGAGGAGACACCTTTTAGAGCTCTGTGTCTGCTCTGGGGTGTTCGTCCCTAGGCACCCCTGAGCAGAGTGTGGCCCCAGCCTCTTGCCCCCTGCACCCTTCAGCTCTTGCTCAGCATGGAGCAGCTCCCCTCTGGCTCTGCTCTGCTCCAGCCTCAGGAGCCCCAGGGCTCTCAGCCTTTCCTCCTGCCACAGCTGCTCCAGTGCCCTCAGCATCTTGGGAGCCTCTGCTGGACTCTCTCCAGTAGCTCCTTGCCTCTCAAGCTCCTCAATCCTGCTCTTGCTGTTTCACCATTAACTTAAATCCTGTAGACCTGTCTGTATGGGAGGAAATGGTTCCACCACCATTCAACTTTTGCTTCTGACTCCGTGAGCTCCACATTCTACAAAGTGCTAAAAGTTATTTCAGAGAGGGAGGTATGAGAAATCAGCCAAGAGGACAAGTTCTGGTGTAGAATGACTCCAGGCTTCCCTCTGAAAAGGAAGCAAACTGCAGGGGTGAGAGCAGCACACTCCCCAAAATCCCAGCATGTGTGCTGGGGAGGTGAGATGAAGGTGAGGGAAGAGATTGCTGAGAGCTCTAGAGGAGGTGCTGCATTCTCATCCTCTTGGTAGGGCAGTCAGGAATGATGTCAAAAGCCCAGCAAAGATTGACAGGTATTGGCAGGAGCTTGTAACAGCCCCACCACCAAGCCCTCAGTTCTGACTCAAAGGTTTTCCTAATTGCAGCGTTTGAAAACACACACAGAGAGCACCTCAATTATCTGAAGCTAAACTGCCAGACCTTGTGAGGGAGTGTTTTAAGCATGCTGAGTTCCTGAACTGACAAAGCCTTGTTGCTGATCCCATTTCCATAAGCATAAATCCTGAGTGACCCTCTCCTGTCCAAACTCACACATCCAGAACTTTATTGTACCTGAAATTTACTGTAAGGTCCTCATGGGAAGGAAGATGATTAAACTCTGTCCTGGCCTAAACCACAGAGCATTATACTCTCCTCTCTGAAAGGTTTCCTTAACCTCGAGATGTTAGTGTGGAGCTAAATTTAGCAAGCCTGAATGCCAGAGAAGGAGGTTCATGTTTGTCTATAGACAGTGACAAACTCATCTCTCCTCAATCACTCAGGTCAGAGTTCAGCTGTCCTCCTCACCTCTGGTCAGAGACAGGCTGACATCCTGAACAACTGGCTCCTTGTGGTTCAGGAGAGCCAGCTGACAGTGGAGTAGTTTATTATACCATCTACAGCCTTTAATTTGCTGGTGAGAGGTAGAGTTGACAACATTTGATAAGCCATCCATGAGAAAAGAGAGAAGTGGAGCTGAAAAGGTGGCAACCCAGGACACAAGGAGATGGTGTGTTTATTCTTGAGTGCTCTAACCGGTTTTTAAGTCTGACCTTGGAGGTACATGGGGAAAAGGAGGAAACAGAAGAATCACAGCCACTGTATAGTCTCTGTCAAAGGCAAACTCAGCTTTGGTGGGCTTGTAGGGAAAAGGATTGTGCTAAGATAACTTAATCTTAGGAATTAACTTTCCTAGTTGTAAGCAAGCATATGTGTGTGTGTATAAATCAGCGAAGAGAATCAGCATTTGCATAGTAAATTATAAATATGAACAAAACCTAATTGGCTTCATAAAGAGAAACTAAGGCAAAGATATTAAAGATATCAAAGGTATTAAAGTCTACTTATTTGCACTAAAGACACATTCCTGTCCCAGGAGTATTGAAGGCAAAATGAGTGCCAAACAACTTGTTTTCAGTCTCCTTTATGATGTCCTTGACTTTCTTGTTACCCAGTTTGCTCAGGATACAAACTAAAGCTCCATAGGCCAGCAAAGAGCTTGTAATAATGGTACCAGCAGCCAGAGCAGTCCCTGGAGACAATTTGGCTGTGCTTGACACAAGCTGGACCTCAGCTGGATGAAACCTGAGGCTAGCACCAGTTGCTTGATAAGTTCAGAGGGGCAGGTGTGTAACCAGAAGGACTATTTGTTAACTAGAAAGACTATGAGAAGATTTCAGACTTTATGGTTTCCTGGGCTGAAGATTACTTCAGTTTTGTAAGGGAATCCCTGAAAATATCACTTAAAAATCAAATATGACCTGTAAAATGAAAATATCCCTGAAAGCTGGCAAAGGGATCTGAGGTCTGTGTCCTTCTGTTGCTTTAGAGTTAGATTTTCAGGGGTAAGGAAATTAGTTCTTAAACCTCACCACAGGCTACAGCTCCCTCAGCAGGGGAAACAGAGGAGTAGGAGCTGATCTATTCTCTCTGGTGACTAGGGATGGGAGTCCAGGGAATGGCATGAAGCTCTGCCAGGTTAGGTTTAGGTTGGATAATAGGGAAAGGCTCTCTCTCCAGAGGGTGGTGGAGCACTGGCACAGGCTCCCCAGAGCAGTAGTCACAGCACCAAGCCTGACAATTCCAGAAGCATCTGGACAATGCTCTTAGACATGTGGTGTGACTTTTGGGCTTGGATTGGACTTGATGATCCTTGTGGGTCCCTTCCAGCTCAGGACATGCTAAGATTCCTTTGCTAGCAGTGGCAAAGTCTTGTCATTCCTGAGCTATTAAAGGTTCTATCTGCCACTGGACCTCCAAAGCCATTAAAAAAGGAAGATGCTCCCAGTAAGGAAAATCACCTGGTAGCAGTTAAAACAATAGTTTCTGAGCAGAAAAGCTGAAGATGCCATTGATTTAATGATCCTTGGCAGTGACTGGTTAGCTGAATTTACAGGAAGCTTCACATGACATTTCATTAGTATCACAGTGAATTAACTTTTATAGTGGTGTGGTGCTTAATCCAATTTAGGCTTGGTATTATTAATGACACTACTAGGGAAATAGTTTTTAAGGCAATTAAACAGCAGTAGGTAATGTTGCCAAGCATTACTACTGATCTCTGATGGCATCACAAAATAACATGGTTTAAACAGGGGATTGGAAAGAGAAAGATAGCACTTCCTGGTGATTTAATCCTTTGCACTTGGAAGGCTCCCAAGGCACATAAAAATCCATTCTAGAAGACCAACTTTTGAGGCAGTGTAAGCAAATACATTTATCCTTCTGCTTGCTAACAGCTTGAGCCACATGCAGTGCACGTGTTGACTCCAGCATGTGTTGCTTTGCTTAAGAAGAGGGGGAGGAAAAAACTCCTGACTCCAGAACCAAGAATAATGGCAGATGAGGACAAACCAAAGCTGTACAAACTGTACATTAGTTGTTATAACACCTAGGCTCAAGCTCATGCTGGCACAGACTGCTGCAATCTCAGTGTTGGTGTAATTACTGCGTACCTGCAGATACCTGAAGTCTCCAGCTGATTAAATGCAGGGAGAAATAAAAGCCTCATCAGCAGAGTGTGTGAGGCTCTGAGTCACAATCTCTAAAGAGTCACCTTGCAGCAACAGGAGAGAGAGAAATGTTCATGGCTGTCCATCCTTCCCCTCTCATGAAATTCAGCAGGCAGCAAGGATGTGGTCTCTGTTCAGCAAGCACAGTTCACTGCCTCTGCTAAGGTGAGCTGAGGCTGATTTCAGTTGGGATGCTAAACAGTGAACTTCAGTACATGAGGACACTGACATGTTTTGTCATCTGTCACTTTTTCAGCAGTGGTAGTGCCTGAAAGCAGGTGCCTTGGGCAGTAGTTAAGACCATGAGCTTCTGAATTAGGAACTGAAGGCCAGTTTGAGCTCCCTTTTGCTCCCTCCTTTTCAACTCTCTTATTCCTCTGTTCCCCAACTCATTCAACAATTTGAGCATCTTAAATGAGCCCATTGGACAGCCAAAGCCCTGTCACCAGCTTCTGACCTAAAATGGGTTTATAATCTTCATTTTCCCTGTTTCCCCCCACCCCTTCCCCATTTTGTCCATCCAGATAACCCTGCAAATCTCTTTCAAACTCAGATTCCAGAACACCACCTTTGGAATTAAAATACTTATTGAAAACCTTGCTGCTGATGTGAATTTCTGGGGAATAAGAACAGGTGTTTAGTGGGGTGTTCTGTTTGGGGTTTTTTTGGTGTGTTTTGTTGTTATTTTGGGTTTATTTATCATTTTAAATCTAGAATCAGTATGAAGTCAAACAGGACATGAAACTACAAGCTCCTTTGGATCAAAGCACCACAATACATCAATTATCACTTTGCCTACTAGGGGCCAGCACCAATAATTACCCATAACAGCAAGGAACAATGGATTGGACTAAGCAAAGTGACAAGAGCATTTGAAGAGGTCATAAAATTCCCATTTCCAGGCATCCTTGTGTTAATACCCCATGACCAATAACCCACAGCAGCATGTACAAAAGCCTTATTAAACTCTAATTTACGAGGTGGGCTGCACTGTAGGGTGGCAGCTAAGAGATCCTGCATTTGTATCTTGTTGTGGTCTTTAATTTGGCTCACTCCTTCAGACTTTGATTTACATTCCAGGAAAAAAAAACCCTAAAAAACAGAATGGGTAAATGTGTAAAGTACTTTAATGTCACAATTTTAAGCAACAAGCAGTGGGTTCTCTTGAGATAGTTTCTTTTATCATCTTTCTGGTTTTAGATATGCTTCAAAGCCTGTTGCTATTTGCCATACAGCATGCTACAGATGTGGTGAAGTGAGGCATTAGTCCCAAAGATGATTCTTATGCTAATCCCATTCCTTGTTTCTCCCCTTGGTATTCATAGTAATGACAAAGTACCTTTCATTTTATGTGAAGGCAGCAAAATGGAGTAAGGAAAGGAAATAACATCTCTGCAGGCTTTACACTGTAGTGTTTTTCTGCCAAGAAGTAACAGTCCACACAGCTAAGAGTTAATCTTAAGGGTGGTTTACAATCCCATAATGAGTTCTGTTAAGTATCTTGCTTTGCTCCTCTGAAAACACAGCTTTTATCAGCATAAAAGTTGTCCTAATACCTAATCCTTCAGCGAGGGGAGATAAACATTTCATGAATAATGATCAATTACATTATCAGTGGAGCAAAATAACTGTATCTGATTTCATATCAGAGAAACCACTTCCCTTTCTTGGGCAATGCTTCCTTCCCTTGAAAGTCAAGTGTTGAATCCAAACTGTGCTCTAACCTGTGAGCATCACTGGGGATGTTTGTGAGATGTGAGGACTTGGACTCAGCAAATGATCCTCAGGTGCACTAATTCCCCTGTACTGGTCCCAGGGAGGTCTGATGTCTGTAGCTGATTTAGGGGTGGGAAATTGCTGCAGCTTGTTGCCAGTTTGGCCAGGGAATTTATGAACCTAGCATTCCTGAAGAGTTAGAGAATCCTAGAAATTACAGATAGAGAGGAAGTGTGAAGTATCCTTTGAGTCCACTTGCCAGAGCAGAATTGGTTTTGTGTAGTTGATTCTCCAGTGTTTTGTCCATAGTTTCTAAAGCTGTTAGATGATGTTCACAGTCAGTGCTAGGGACTATTGTATATCTGGACATGCTGCTTGAAACCTGTGAAAAAACATACATTCACATAACTTCTCTCTTTATCCAATGAATGAGCCATTTTTCATGCCTTTTCACACACACAAAAACATTTCTTGATATTAATGAACTTCTCCCAGGCACAACTTGGATGCTGCAGAAGTGAAATGATAGATTCCAAGCCTCTTAGTTTCAACTATTAGCACTCAAAATATCATCTTCCTAGAGTCTTGGAAAGTCTGTAGTTCAGGATCTGAGACTGTGAGCAGCTAACCCAATTGGTGCAGATTTATCTAGGAGCTCACAGGAAATGTTTGTGGGAGGTGTGTGTGTGTGTAAGAGAGAGAGAGGTCTAGGGTCTAGGCTCCTTCTTCCCTAGCCTTTGCCTAGGTTTTCTGGGTGGTGGAAGTGGAAGCAGTATAGTAGAGGTGGATGTGTTATGAAGGATGCTTTCTGGGAGCAGGAATAAAATGTCAAGGGAATATCTTTGCAGCTCTAATTCTGTTTGTATCTCACCCCTCTGCAAGTTTTGTATATCTAAATGATAAGTTGGATTTAACATTCTCTGTCACTGATGGTGTCAAATTCCCCAATCTTGCTGTTGGTACAAAGACCAAGCACTTCCTTCACTTAGAGGATATTGTTCCTCTAGCACCAAAAGAGAAGCTGCAGCTTTTCTCCTGAGATGTGTGTTCCTTTTCTTGTCTGTTGGGTTAGTCACAAAAGTGTTAAAAGTCTGATTTTTTTTTTCTTCCCCCCACTTTGTGAGTTTCAGACTTCCACCTGTCTTGTTACAATGGAACTCAGCAGGTAAAATGTTTTAGAGCAGCAGAAAAACCTTTGAAATTCTCTCCTTTCCTGGAACAAAATGTCAGTGCTCAGATGTTGATCTTTTTCCTATGCCAGATTGTTAGGAGCTTCTGCTTCACAGAACTTGTCTAACCTCTCTAGCTCTTCAGTTAGCATAGAAAATGCTAGAAGATGCAGATACTGTCCAATGGAATGAGTAAATGAATGCAAAATTCACTCTTAACTCATTAAATTCCTTTGTCTTGAATTAAATTTGACTTTGCTAATGACTAAATGGATGCACCTAGCTGAACCCAAAATATTTAATCAGGTAATAAAGCCACAGTCCCACAAAAGAAACATTATATTTCTACACTGGTCTATGGAATATCTGAAATATTGACTTCTAGGGTTGCAACTAGACTTGCAGTAGATGTCAGACACGTTTCTCAGCACCACACCTACATGTTCTTTGAAGACTTCCAGGGCTGGTGACTCCATCACTGCCCTGGGCAGCCTGGGCCAGTGTCTAACCACTCTGAGTGAATGATTTATTTTTCCTAATATCCAACCTAAAGCTCCTCTGGCACAACTTTTAGGTCATTTCCTCTCATTCTGTTGCTTGTTACCTGTTTCCAGGTTGATGTGGTTTGGGTAGAGTTAGAGGCTTATCTTTCTTTTCAGTACAAGTTGCCTGCATGCTTTATCAGTTGGGTTATCTCCTAAGGTCTTCATAGATCTCCAAGAGAAAGAAAGAACCCAAAAACATTGCTAGTTTCTGTCCTTCTGGGAATTCACAGTGATTTACAGAATGAGTAGTACAGTTAATTACTGTTTGCAGGCTAACTTGCACGTACCCCCAGAAGCTTCCAAGAGCTTGGCCAGGAAGTGCTGCCCTTGCTGAAAGCAATGGCAGTGCTCCCATCGAGTTCAGTGGGACCAGTGTTTTGCCCCAAAAAGCATAAAATAAGCAAAAGTATTGCCCAGCATTGAGAGAGAGAGGTGGGAAAAAATTCAGAGTTCAACCACTCCCTGCTCAGATTCCCCAACTCTTAATTCTTGACTTAGCAAAAACAAACAAAAGAAGGATCCAAAATGCTGTTTCTAGTTATTCACAGAACCTTTCTTTTGAGGGGATTTGCTAGCTTTCACAATATTTACTCTCAAAAATAGTTCCCCCAGGCTTAGAAAGACACATGTCTGAGTAAGAAGATAAGTAATGGCAAGAGAGATCTGGTCTTGCCAAAAACTGGAGACCAACCCATATGCAGACATGCACCTCTGAGACTCACTCAACATATTTCTGCAGAGAAAGGGAATTTTCAGAGGTCCTGAAGGGATGTTAATTAACTACTTCCTAGGACCCTGTGTTCTCAGAAAACCCCCTCAATGCCAGAACCCCTGCTGACTTGAATAATAGAGCTCCAAGTCCTTGGAGATGACTGTTATTTCAGAGAGAACTGAACATTTCTTACCTTGCAAGACCTAAGTTCAGGCCTGGTGGCATAAATAACACCTCAAAGAGTCCTGAGCTCCATCCCTCTGAGTGCTTTAGGTGTTAGGGAAGTCATCAAATACAATAGGCAACACAAAGTCCCTATAGTTCAGCTCTGGCAGGTAAGAAAAGGATTGTTCAGCCCAAGTATGTCACTCTTTTCCCCCCCACCCTGCCCTCCACTCTTTTATTGCTTTAAACAATACACATTCTCACTTAAAAATGTGAGATTTGACAGCACATTTAGCATTAATTATTCCTTATTATGTAACTGACAAGCAAGAGGTGTGCATGGTGGTATAAAGGCAAACAAAAAGGAGGGAAGCCTACTTGGAAAGGATTTAAGTCTCTTAGCAGAATTTAGGTATTTAATCTTATTTTTGGGAATTCAATCCATTGTAATTGACTGTTTTTTTTAAAGGCCAAATTTGTGGCACAAAGAGGTGCAGAGTGTTAGTATTTGGGAGACTTTTGGCAGAAGTGCTCCTGGGAGCCTGCTGAGGGTGAGGATGGTAAAGGGTAAAAGACTGGCAAGGGTTAGTCACCAGAATGAGCCTGGCAACGTTTTCTTCTCATGGGATCCCTTTCACCTCAGGTCTGCTGGCTGCCCAAGCGCTGCAGATGTCCTAGACCCTCACTGAGCTCAGGTTTTGGTGATTCTGCTGTTGATTCCTTCATGTGGAAAGCTTAAATCAGAAGAATGCTGGTAAGAGAGGAGAGCTCATTAGCTCTCACTTCCATCTGCAAGTCAAGTCTTAGATCTAGAGGAGCTAAACCCTTCCTCCAGCATGTGAATTCTAGCAACAGCTTGTGCATTCCACTGGTCTAGCCACAAAGCCTGGGGAGACACATCCAATCACTGGGTCTGCTCCACTGGCAGAGTCTCCAGATGGGAAGAGGAAATGGAAACCAGTTTGTAGGCATTCTTTTTAATATCAACTAGTGGCAAAAGTAATCTCTAGTAATCCTAAATTCCTCTGGAAGACAGCTCAACAGTGGGTACTGGTAGGGAAAAAAGGGTGAGTTTGTGGTGTTTGCTAAGGTTTTAGAAGCAGCTCTGCAGGAAGTTCAAGCACTTGGGTTATCTACTCTGTTTCTATGATGATTTGAAGCTTAATTATCAAGAAATGACTGATTGTGCAAAATACCTTCTGGGCCAAAAAGAGAAATCACAGAACCAGCTGCATCATGGGTTTTATTTGGATTGCTCTACTGCAAAGCCCTAATTCTTTTTCCTGCACTCTTTTGAGGCTAATATGTAGCAGCCTTGGAGGGAATAAAAGATACCTCTTGTCTTCTTTTCCCTAAAAGACTAATATCTCACCCAGGTAATTTCTCTGGCTGCTCTTCAGTGTGAATTCTGCTGTGTCTTCATGGCTCTAGGTAGTATTTCTGTTCTGGTTGGTGCTCTCTGTACGTGGCATTGCCAAGAATATGGTGCATCCTAGGTTCTTTGCATTGCACACTTCAAGCAGGAAGGCTGTTGGGACTTAAATGACAGCCAGAGTGATGGAAACATTGTTTGTGGCCAGCTGATCCTTCTGGGTGCTTTTGAGGCAGAATTCTCTCAGAGTTGACAGTCAGGATCCTGGTAGCAGACCTTAGTTCCAAGTGTGACTGATTCCTTCTCTTCCAGCATTAAAACCTAGAACCTTGCCCTCAAGGATTATGAATGTACAGAAATGTGAGCAATAGAGAGTATAAAAGAAGGTGGTATTTGGGGAAATTGTTAGTATTCAAACCTCTTCTGCCTGGACAACATGACCAAAAGGACTGTGATTAGTCCAAACATGAGGAAAAACTTCTTTGCTGTGAGGATGCTCAGGCTGCCCAGGTTAGTTCTGGAGTCTCCTTCTCTGGAGAGATTCCAAACCCATCTGGATGTGATCCTGGGCAACCTGCTCTGGGTGACCTTGAAAGGCTATGTTGACACCTTGCCTCTTCCTCTTGCCTCTTGGCTTGTGACTTAATTTCTCCCTCCCTGGCTCCTGTTATCTTCTCTGAATTAAACTCCCAGGCGGAGCTGCGATTCTGTAGTCAAGGCTAAAAAATACATTTAATATGTTGATGTTAACAACTCTCCTCAAATGACTGCCTTATAAGCAAGTGATAATTAGTGATAACTTTATCTCTTTTTGATTTCAAAGCATGTCTGCAAAAGATAGGCAAATATTACCCCAAATGAGGCTTGGCAAAAACTGCAGTAGAGATAGGTAACTACAGCTATTTTTCAAGGCTTTGCTAATTTCAGTGAGTTACTTTTTAATATCCCAGTTTTGGGCAGAGCCTCCAGAAAGCACTTGAGAGACAGGAAGATAATTCAGTCATTTGCTTTGGCCTCCAGACAGAGCTGCCTCTTTCCCTTGAGTGCACAGGGAGGCAGGCTGCCTAACCTGCATTCCTAAATCACATGCCTGAAAGCACATAGATTAATACCACTAGCCTCCCATGCAGTGTTGTCACTGCTAGGAGCAGAGCCTGACTGTGAGAACATGCTGTGAGCTGCAGAAATGCAGCACTGAGGAGAGACTGAGCTGAGAAGTCACATTCCTGACTAGAATTAGTTCTATTCTAACTCAAACCAGGACAATGTTCTCATTTTTTTTTTTTTCATAGAATGTAAGTCATCTTTTCCACATGTGGATCATTCCATGATTTCTTCCATATCAAGTAATATGGAGAAGGCAGGATGGTCTGATCAGAGTTGCTGATCTTAAACCCTGTGAGACTGGAGGCCCTGGCTGGAAGCTCCAAGCCATGCTCTGCTCCTGAGTAGAAGTGTTCAGAACAAGCCAAAGGAGTCAGGAGCAGAGGGGATCCTGCTGAGCAGGTCACTGTCAGATATCCTGCAAGTCCAAACAAGTGATTCCAAGCCTGCCACTTGAAAGCCACAGGGCATTTTGTGTAAGAGAAATAGTGAAGGCTAAATACAGAATTCAGTAAGTAATCCTAGAGTAAAGAAAGCTACTTCAAGGTCTACACCACTGCGATTCCGGGCTACCAAGGCTTCAGCAACTATATTTTCTGGTTCCTTGCCCTCCCCATGAAATATTACATCTATGGGTATATTTATGACTACCCAACATCTGTTTTGCTTTCTGCAAATCCTATAAAACCCTTTTTTTGGGGGGTGAATTTTCTGTGCAGCATAACTGCTCAGGGACCACAAACATTTCCACCCAGAGGAAGTTCCTCTGTGTGACTCCATAGTCAACAGGTCTTTAGAGGAAAGGTGGAAAACACATCTCTAGTTTCCACTAAGTCTAGAAGAACAGCTGTTCTGGAACATCTGCAGCCATATCATGTCAGCTGATGAGTCTCTGAAGAGGAGACCAGCTTTGGTTTGAGTGGCAGCAGCAGCATTCCAGGTAGCATCCCTAGCATCTGGAGCAGGATGCAGTCCCTGTTCCCACTGCGGCGAGCTTTGGCGACTGCTTGCTAATCACAGCCTGATGCTTGTTAAGCCTAAATGTGGTGCTCCAAGAGCTGGTGGTATTGCCATTTGATTAATTGCACTAATTAAGTCAAGCTAAGCACTTTCATTACACAACCCCTGATAATTCTGAGGAGAAACACGGATGCTTTGTTCCAAAATAACCTCTTGATCTTGTTTTCTAATGCTTGTACAGACATATGCCATCTACTGTCACAAACTCTTTGAGGTAGCTGGAGAATCTTAGACTCCTAGGATGGTTTGGGTTGGAAGGGACCTCTGGAGCTCATCTAGTCCAACCCCCCTGCAGGGGGCAGGGACATCCCCAACTAGAGCAGCTTGCCCAGAGGACTGGCAAGCCTCACCTGGAATGCCTCCAGGGATGGCAACTCAGCCACCTCCCTGGGCAACCTGGGCCAGTGTTTCACAACCCTCGTGAGAAGAACTTCTTTTGTGCTGTTTTACCCTAACTTCCAGCAGCAGATGGGAGAATGGCCTTTTCCTTGAAGGTCACTCCTCACACTTTACCTGAGTATTTGTATCTCCTGGTCAAGAATCTCTTGTGGCAAAAGGACCAAAATCACTAATTAAAGAGGGTTTTTTTCAGAGCTAACTTTTTGTATAAAGTGAAAATAAGCCTCTGAGCCCCAAAGGAAGTAATGCTACCTTATATTTACTCCTTTAGATGACTCAGTTTATTTACTGAGTGTTTGTGTGTTGTTGTTCTCTGGACTCAGTGGATCTGGCTGCAGGATTTTCCTTGTGTTCCTCAAATATACTTTTCTTCTGGCAGAGATGCTTGGAGGGGGATGAAGATATGAGTAGAAATGTACCTTCATGAGGCTTTGTTGCCATGATGGCTTTAGCCTCTCAGAGATGCTGTGAGGTTTGATCTTTTACAAGCTAGGCTGCTCCAGGCCTAGATGATACCTTTTGCATATGGACAGAGGATCCTTACTAGCTCATTTGTTATTCCAGCCAGGGAACCTTGTCCTCACCAAACATATTTAATCCCCACAACAATGTCTCTTGGCTGGGTGTGCTCCTGGCCCATCTGCCTGGCTGGCATGGTGCCTGCTCCTTAGGGCCCAGCTTCAAAGTGATGATGGGTTTGATTTGGCTTGGGCTCTGACAGTGTAAATACCATCACCTGTTCAAGAGGTACTTCCCAGGAGCTCTACCATCTCATCAGGTCATTGAAGCCACTTCAGAAGCTAAAATGCCTGATGATAGCTCATTTAGACTCTTGTGGCTACCTAAAATCTGTTTTGCTTGCTGTGAATCCTAATTTTTTGGGTGAATTTCCTACGCAGTGTGAGAGGAAAGACAGAAATCAAAGCAATTCAGTTGGGTTGGTGGTAATATAGTTTATCTTTGTAGACATCAGTGGAAGTCCTCATGGAATATGACAATGCCAAGGCACTTGGTGTCACAGGAATGTCCACATATGGTGACTTCAGGGGATAGAACTGCCCTGGAGCAATCTCTAGGGTTCTGTCTTTTTATTTATTAATAATAATTTATTTTGAGCTAAGCCTCTTGAAAAAGTTAACAAATCTTCCAAGCAGAAAACATATCTGAAAGTAAGGAAGTGCTGGCTTGAGAGAGAAAACCTCTCAACAACAAATTGGTTGTCAGTGATTGAGCAACAGGTTAGTGTTTCTGCCTCCTTGGTGCTCCTTAATTAGGCTTTGAAAATGGAGCCCATTTTCATGTCATTTTGATTGCCTGATTCTGGAGGTCACTCTCATATTGTATTGCATGATGCCAAATGACTCTTCTCACAGTTAGGGGATGTAATTAAAAAGCACCAGCGTGCTGGTTTTGATTAAGGGAGCTGAAAAGAGTTGATTTTCTTCCTAACTAAGAAAAATTGAGTTTCATGGAAATGATTTGGGAGCTTTAGTTATGCTGTTTCTTAACCTCTCCTTTGCCATTAAACTGCTTGTGTGTGACTGCTTGGAACAAAAGAGATTATCAGCAGATCAGACAGATGTTGTTTCATCTGGGAGCTTTTTTGCCACCTTTAGCAGGAAATACATTGTGATCCAAGGTGGAACACTGGCAGTTAGCATCTCTGCCATGGTCCTAGCTCTTGGAGTGAGTGTTTGGGAGGACTCAGCTCGTAACAACAATCATCCATGCAATCTCTGCTTCTCACTCTGGGAGAGTGAAGCTCATCAGTTCTATACCTAGTAACACAGTCATTTGAGACAATGAAAACATGCTGAAATCCACTGACAGGGAGAGGAAGGAGAAGCCTGGTTATTCCTGTAAAGATCTGCTCCCCTAAGGCTCACATCTTGTTCTACTCATCACATTTTTTCAGAGAGCAGAGATGAGCAGAGCTCTCCTCTCCCAAGCCTCCACTATTGGAACACTGGCAATTAGCATCTGTGCCATGCTCCCAGCTCTTGGAGTGTATGTGATTGCAGGAAAAACTCGACTTTCAGTGAAAAAGAGAAATAAAGGGGGGTGTGTGTGTGGAAATAATCTTTTTAGCTGATATTGCCATAAGGGAAATGGAGCTTGAAATGTGATCCAAGTGGCTTAGCTACACATGGGAAATAACAGGAAATCCAGCCTATTTTAATGTTGGAGAAGTCATGGTTCTTAAGCCCTGTTTAGAATTCCTAGGGATCTGGCTCATGATTTGTGACTGTGTCAAGCTGGCAGGGCTGGGGTGCTGTAAGTAACCCAGATCTCTCTCTCTTTCTCACTCACACAATGCAGTTGTGTGTATAGAGGGCTGCTCTCCTGGCCTCTCTTGTCCTCTTCGTTTGGAGCTCTCATCTGGAGCTGGGTTAACCTCCTCTTTTCCAGCAAAAGCACTTCACATCTTGGGGTGGAAAACTTCCTAGTCAGAATGTACAAAATGAGCTAAGTTTTCTCTCTGTGTATATTCATATGAGCACTGCAGTAACAAATATTACAACACTGTGACTATCACAGAATCATTATAGTTGGAAAAGACCTCCAAGATCCAGAGAGTCCAAGCATCCACCCAACACTGCCATGCTCACCACTAAAGCATGGCCCCAAGTACCACATCTACATGGTTTTGAATACTTCCAGGGATGATGATTCCAGCACCTCCCTGGGCAGCCTATTCCAACAGCTGATCATCCTCTCAGGGAAGAAATTCTTCCTAATATCTAACCTGCCCCTCCCCTGGTGCAACTTGAAGCCATTTCCTCTCATCCTATCATTTTTTACCTGGGAGAAGAGACCAGCCCCACTTCTCTAAGTCACAAGTATGTGTACAATGGCTTTCCTAGTTAGAGTAGCACGTAGTTACAGGAGATATTTGAACTGTTTCTCAGCAAGTCCTTTGTAGCAGTGGAAAAGATCTCATTTAATTCAGGAGTCATTGGATGAGGCTGCCAGGGACTCAGTGTGTTTTCCTCTCACTGATAATCATTTTCCCATACAACTGAGCTACCCCTTGCTGTTAAGGAGCAACTAGTGAGATCAATGTGGAGGTGGTCATGTATCTTCCTTCCTCCTGCCCACAGAAGGGGTGCTGGTTCTGCCAGGAAGGAGGATGCATGGATGGATGCCATAGACACAGCAGCTTGCAGTGTTTGTTGCTCTCTGCACATGGGGCATTTCAAACCTGCCAAGCTGCAGGAAATTAGTTTGGTCAGCCAACAGCTCTGAACTGTGCTTTGAAGGTTAAAAAAGACTTTAAAATGCTTTCCTGGGTGCAGAAATATTATAGTCTGTTGAGCTGCTGAGGTAGGTTTGGAGGGAAGCCAAAGAAAAAAGTCCCTGTGGCTATAGACTGGATATGAACTGAGTTCAAAAGAGAGATCACTTGTTCTGGTGGACTGACAGGTATTTCCAATTTTTTTGCAGCATGATTTCATTATTCATAGTTAGCCAGCTTTATTTTGTCCTGCTGGAGGCACTTATTGGGCACAGGGGCAGATTTAATTTGAATAGAGCTTTGGACCTGGCTCTGCTCATAGTGCTATTAGTCTGGGGTGGAGCAGGGAAATCAAACTCGGTTTGTTGATTTGCCTCTTGGCTGAGAGCTTATCAGGAGGGAAATAAATCTGCAGTAATAAAAGCTGTTCTTGACTTTCCCTTATGCAGAGGGAGGCAAAGGTGATGATTAAGTGGAGGTTACACATTAAAACTCCATAGCCAGAGGAAAGGAGGAAGGACAGAGCTGGATGCCCATCTGTCCCATTGGATGGTGCAAGCTTCTGGTATTTGGCTTTACTATGGACTCCAAGGAGTCTGAAGATCGCCTGTCTGCTTCTAGTGGTTAGGATATATGGTGCCAATTTAGATTATTTCATGGGGTTTGATGATTAGGTCACTTGTGAGCTTATGAAGACATCCATGGTTAGCCTTTAGGCTCTGATTTGGATTTCTTTCCAGTCACTGAGGTAAAAAATAAAGACAGTAAAGTCAAATAAAGATGTTGGCTGGAACTGCCTGGATTTTCCACTTGTTCTTATACTTGCATCCAAACTCTTTTTCTTCCTTTCTTTTTTCCCCTTCCTTCTGCAATGAAGTTTTTTAGGATAGTGAATGCAAACCTGGACTGGTTCAAAAAGGCTCCAGGACTGTGCTTCTGCACATACAACTAGTAGGTTTTTTTTCTCATAAAGATTACAATAAGCACTTTAAAGAAAACTGAGCCTTACTCTCCCCATTCTGTGCAATGTCATGTCTTGGGTGGAGTAACACTAAAGGTCCTTTGACTGCATTGTCTCTACTGCCCAAATCAGACCATGATAAGCTGGTGAGACACAACTGGCCTGAAAAAGCAGTGACTGGAATTTCTGGGATGGTAATGGTCCACTGGGAGGGGGCAAGGTTGCAATTTTCACCTTGCAGAGTGCATTTGGGCACACAGAAATGCAGCCCCTGAACCCTTTCCTTGCACAGAGGGGTGTTCTGTCTCTTCTGTTTCCCAAGGTTGTGTCTCTGTGCTTTTTGCTTTTCCAAGTCCTTTGTGCTGTGTGTTGCATTAAATATAAATCAGTTTGGGTTTCTTCTTGCTGCATATGCCAAAGCTGTCTGGATTTTACAGGAATATGGATGAAAAGATAGGACCTTAGGAAACAACACAGTCCAAAGGGGTGCCTGTTGAACTATGTCCTGCTTCAGTTGTTTGTCTAACCCGTCTTGAAAGCTTACCCATGATGGAGACTCCACAAGCTCCTGAAGCAATGTGCTGTTCTGTATCTCTGTTTAGAAATCTTTGCCTTATGTCTAATCCTTTAACTTCCTGTCAGACACACAAAATGCACAGGAAGAGGCCTATTCCCTTTCTCTACAACAGCCTTCTTGGAGGTTCTCATCACAAAGCCCTTCACTCTCTCCTCTGAACAACTCTGCTCC
Source organism: Bucco capensis (assembly GCA_013396975.1). Lineage (NCBI taxonomy): Eukaryota > Metazoa > Chordata > Aves > Piciformes > Bucconidae > Bucco > Bucco capensis. Next base: position 80,669 of record VWZO01020975.1, on the reverse strand, counting down.
TTCAATCATCCCTTGCAAGTCATGTTTGCCACAAGTTGAAAGATAATGTGCTCTCTTGATGGGCCACATGGGAGGAGAAGGAGGCTGCAGAGTGAAACTCTGTGAGAAATTATTCATACTCCAAGATGTGCTAATGAAATATTTCATAACTTCATTAATATGGACACCAGCAGGGTATCCTTTAGATTCCTGAAAGTCTGCATTCCTCCAGCATGGCTGCAAATGAACTTAAGTTTGTTTTACTGAGTGTTGGAGCAGAAATGAAAAGAAATAGGCTGAAAGTGTATGTGCTGGGTGTAGCCATAACTGTGCCAGCAAGCAGCACATGTGGCAGTGACTCAGTGCTCAGCTCACCAGGGCTTTTGGCTCTCTGCAAGCTGTAGAATACCCAGGTTCTGCTGCTGCTAGACATGCCTTGTATCAGCACCTCCATCCAAAGCTTGTTCTTCTCACTACAAGCCTCTCAATCCCTTTGGTGATGCTAGGTTTGAAGTGTTAACCACTTGAAATGCTCTGCTAGAGGCAACTGGTTGCTTCTAATATATTTGGCAATAGCAGCTTGGCTCAAGATATTTGCCTCCCAGTCCTCTCCTTCCTCACAAGCTTAATTCCAGTGTTACCAGTGATGTTAATGATGCAAAATATTAAGTCTGTTTGTTTTTTTGCCTTGGAACAGTAGAGTAAGAGATTTTTCAGCACAGCACAAAAAGTAGTAATATTATCTTTGATTTTATCTGCTTTTTTTATCTCCCCAGAGCTTCCTTCCCCTCCCTATCCTTTCCCTTTTTCCTATTTCTTTTCTTGCTCCTGTAGAGCCTCCAGGGAATGCCCTTTGACAGGGATCTGACAGAGCTTTTTCAACATGAGGTCTGCAGAGATATCCATCAAACCTTCTTTTTCACCCCTTGAGACACAGAAGGGCCAACAGTAATAAAATTGGATCTCTTTAGAGAAATAGAAGTGGATGAGCTGCTATTGCCTGAAATTCTCCTTCCCTTAACTTCTCTTCCTTTTCCCCATCCCACATGCCATATGTAGCTGGTAGGTAGAGTAGGACCTTGGTGTTTTCTCAGCCAAGAAGCTGCTGTCTCAGTGATTCATTTCATAACTCCTTTGATGCTTCCAGAGCAGGAGTGGTGGAGGGTCTGGGAGAGGCATGGAGATATTCCCTTCTGACAAGAACAGGAGAAATTCTCACTGTTGTGCTCCTCAGGGGCTCGGCCAGGGGGCTGGTCTGTTAGCAGATGCTTGTCAGATACACTCTTCTTCATTCCTATGAGTACAGGACTTTGTATTCACATGTTATGTCCCTGTGGCTGGTAAGACTGGTAAGAGTCTCCAAAGCTGGCTTCAGAGGCAGAAGAAATTCAGTGTATGGGGTGTCTCTTCCCACTCTTTATCATCAGGACTAGGGAGGTGATTGTACACCTGTACTCAGCACTGGTGAGGCTCCACCTCCAATCCTGGGTTCAGTTTTGGAAAGACATTTTGTTGCTGGAGCATGTCCAGAGAAGTGCAGTCAGTGAAGGTGGTGAAGGCATTAGAGCACAAAAGTTGTGAGGAGCAGCTGAGGGAACTAGGGTTGGTTAGTCTGGAGAAGAGGAGGCTCTGGAGAGACCTTCTCACTCTCAACAACTCCCTGAAAGGAGGTGGTAGTAAGATGGGGCTCAGTCTCTTCTCCCAGGTGACAAGTGATAGGACAAGAGGAAATGGCTTCAAGTTGCACCAGGGGAGGTTCAGATTGGATATTAGGAAGATTTCCTCCCTCCCAGAGGGTTCTCAGGATTGGCCCAGGCTGCCCAGGGAGGTGGAGGAATCATCATCCCTGGAAGTGTTCAAAAAAACCACATAGATGTGGTGCTTGGGGCCATGCTTTAGTGGTGAGCATGGCAGGGTTGGGTGGATGCTTGGACTCTGTGATCTCACAGGGCTTTTCCAACCATAATGACTCTATATGGTCTGCATCTCTTCTGCTTAAGAAAAATGCTGGTATTAAATTTGCTGACGGGTTTGAACAGTCTGGTTTCCTTTTGGAAAGGACTTTGCTATCCTTTTGTGACAGCTCTTGGTCAAAGAGTGGCTGTCCAGTGTAGGATTGGCCACAGAGCTCTGGCACTGCTCCTGGTGCAGGTTTCTCCTATGTGATGTCCATGTCAAATCCAACTGTCCCATGTAGAGAATCCTGAAGCTGTCTTTTGAACTTATTTCTGCCTGCTGTTGCTTGCAGCAAGTGATGGATTTAACTTGCCCCTCACACCTCTCTCACAAAGAGAATTTAGAGTCAGGAAAAATGGTCCAAGCTATTTGAATCTCATCCCAGTGGGATATATTTTTATATGTTAATTCCTATTAAACTATCTGCAGGCAATAGGCAAAAGAATTAGGAACACATAAGGAGATGGATATAGAGCTGTGTGGCTGTTCCTGCTCTAATTGATTTAGAATAATTGAATCATTTTGCTGGAGAAATCTCTTCTTCCCCAGAACATTATTCTATCCCGCACTACCTTTTGTTCCTTGAGTTAATAGAGCTATATAACAAATGCACATCTTGTCCAGGCAAATGCAGACCCATCTGAACTCTCAAATATTAATTTTGAATGTACCTATGGCTATTTTTAAGAGCAAATTGAAATGATCCTAAAAAGCACATGTGGAGATAATGAGATCCATAAATACTGCTTGGCATTATTGATTCCCAGCTATTGCTTCCGTAGATGACTTCCATTTCCCACATTTCTTTTTATGTCTCTGCTAATCAGGGGGGTTGGCTTTGCAGGGTATTTATTTAAACCAAGTCAGTGTAAATACAGTGAACTCAAATGCTCCAGTGGGAGCAGAATTAAGCCAGGGTTTACCACTGTGGAAAAAACCTCAATCCTTAGTTTTTGTTTAAGATTAAGGGGAAGGGTTTAACTTATTCTATAAGTATGGAGGAAGGAACTTCCCCTTCTGCAGGAAACTGAGGGGGATACAAAGAGCATTCCTTATTTCTGCAGTCTGAATGGGAATGGAAAGGCAGGAGCTTCCTTTTCCCGCTTCCTTTTCCCGCTTCCTTTTCCCGCTTCCTTTTCCCGCTTCCTTTTCCCGCTTCCTTTTCCCGCTTCCTTTTCCCGCTTCCTTTTCCCGCTTCCCACCAGCATTAAACTTGCATTGATTGTGAGCACTGGGGCAGATTATTTGCTTTACAAGGCTGTCCCTGTTTAAGCTTTTTAATGTCAGGGGTGTAAGATTTGTACAGAACTAGTCTCCTTCCTGTTCCTGATCTGCTTTGGGATTGACAGATTGAATTCCTTACAATGCATGTTTTCCATTCATAAAGTGTTTTTTAGTCCACATGGTAAAAGGAAAATAGAGTGGCAAATCTGAGGTGGAGGAGATGACATGTCAGCATTTTGTTTTATTGGCCATTGATGGTCCAGTAGATCACTAAAAGCAGTTTTAGAGCCCGGGAAGCAGCACTATTGATCTCCTGGAGCACTGTTGCCAGAAGCTGTATTAAAAAGCTTAACACTGTGATGTGTAGTCTTATAGTAGCAATGTAGCCAAGAAAAACCTTTCCTAGAGAGCAGCAAGCTGCGAGTCCATGTGATACAGTGAATTTATTGAGGGAGGGATACTGCCTGTTTGCTGTCTTCCTGTAAACCTATTTTTTTTTAGTGAGTATCAGGAGGAAGACTTAGTCTGTCAGCGTCAGAAAGCAGCAGTTTCTTGTGCTCTGTTACTTAGTTGGTAGGACAATAGCACGGAAGCCCAGTGTTGTGGGGGTAGGAAGCAGCCTCAAAAGATCATCTAGTCCAAATCTCCTGCTAAAGCAGGGTCACCCGCAGCAGGCTGCCCAGGATCACATCCAGGTGGGGATGGAAGCTCTCCAGAGAAGGAGATTCCACAACCTCCTCTCTGGGCAGCCTGGGCAAGGGATCTGCACCCTCACAGCAAAGTCCTTCCTCATGTCAGCTGGAACCTCCTGGGTTCCAGTTTGTGCCCTTTGCCCATTATCCTGTCCCTGGGCACCACTGAGCAGAGTCTGACCCCAGCCTCTTGCTCAGCACAGAGCAGCTCCCCTCTGGCTCTGCTCTGCTCTTTTCAAGGCTAAGCCTTTCCTCCTGCCAGAGATTCTCCAGTCCCTTCAGTATCTTGGGAGCCTCTGCTGGACTCTCTCCAGCAGTTCCTTGTGTGTCTTGACCTGGGGAGCCCAGAACTTGACACACTACTCCAGATGTGGCCTGACTAGGGCAAAGTAGAGGGGGAGGAAAGCTCCCTCTGACCTGCTGTTAAGTAGGTATAGATACAAAATTAGTCTCTAACAGTGAAGTATTTCTACTTTTATTTATTTATATTTGAGCCTCTAGTAAAAGGAGCTAAATAGCTACTTAAAGAGATGTATTTGTAAATATTACATGAAGATTGGAGTGTATGTTTCAGGTTCCAGGACCAAAGTGGTGTCTCTGCTAGAGTCTAGTTTCTCCTCAGTTGAAATGTAACAGTAGATTGTGCCAGAATTAGTCTCGATCCTTGCATGTGGAGACTTTAGCCATATGGAACACAGGCTCAGCTTTTCATTTCTGTGGGTGCAAGCAAGGCTTTAGCATGGGAAGAGAACGTGGCTACAGGAGAGCCAGAGTCAGAGCTGTGCTCTCTCTTCATGCTGTGTTCTGGATCCTCCTCTGTCTGCCCTACAAACTGGGACCATGTGCTCATCCTCTCTGTGGCTTTCTGTTAGTGCTGTAGCCTCTAATTTTGTTTTAGTTGTCATTTTTAGAGGGACCAGTCCCAGATTTACAGCAGTGGGGTGTACTCTTGAGTTCTTACACAAAGCAGCTCCGAGAAGCTCCTGCTGTCAGTGACGTGTTTGCAGCTCAGAAACAAAGGAAGCTTGCAAAAACCAGAAGGTAACATTTTAAATGAAAAAAAACAACCAGTTTTTAGTTTATTTTTTACTGAGGAATGGGTGTATGTTGAGCAGACTCTCAGTAAGAGCTTAGGAAAGAGTGTGTTTGCCTGCAGGGAAAAGACCACTGCTAACTCTGAGCACTATTACCACATCAAGTCAACAGTTTGCTTTCTTATAAATCCATTTATAACATGGGGAGTGGAGAGGTTTTGGGTTTGGATGTGTTTTATTTTACTGAGGGGTTGGAAATGCAGCAGAAAGACTTCAAAAGCTTGCTAAATTCCTTGAAGTTTAATGGAATCCAAAGCATTCCTAAGAGATGGGACACACACCCAAGCAACTGGTAGGAAGTCCTCAGAGGAATGAGGAAGGATTGCTGTGAGGTGCAAAGCATCATCTATCTAAGATCATCTCTTAGATGCTCTGCTTAGGGCTATGGTTTAGAGGCATGTTAGTGATAGGTATGGCTGGACTTGATGATCTTAGAGGTCTCTTCCAACCTTAATGATTCTGTGAAGAGGGAATATGACATGGTCACTTTTGTTGTTGGGAGGCTTTGTGCCTGTGGCCCAAGGGCAGCAAGTGCTACAGATCTGTCCAGAAAATGTCAGCTTAGATGTTTTATTAGGAAAGGTGAGAAGCTGTAGGAGCTGAGGTCCTTCAACCCTAATTGTATGTGTGGAGAATGTGTGTCCCTGTGCAAAACTCTTCCAGAAGCTCTTGCTCTGAAGGAGATGAGATGTCTTTTATGCATTTTGTGCTGAAGAATGATGTAGGAAAACATTCTTTGTGTGCTGGGCCAGCTTCACAGGAAGAGGCTGCAGCCACCTCTCCAGCCCAGGGTCTTCTGGGGACTGTGCAGTCTGAGCAGCATAGGGAAGAATCACCCACTAAGGAAGATCACACACATTCCATGTGTGGAGCTTGGAAGCTGATATGGAGACTCCTCACTTTGATATCGCCTCACTCTTGGCCAGAATCACATTCAATTGTGACCTGACTTTGAAAGGTTTGGGACAAGGTGATGATGCAAGAGCCATGGCTAGTCACTGTCTTTATAGAGATAAGGGATTCAGGTATAATGTTAGAAAGGATTAAGCCTAATTCCCTGCAGCAATTATAAAGGCATTTATCTGGCAGTTTCTCCTAAAATTGTCTATATGATTACCCCTTTTACAGATGCAGTTTCTGGTCACAATCAATTGCCCACAATTAATGAGATATCCAGAGAGTTATTTAGATCACATAAACCAGACAGCCTCCTAGCTGCTAAGTTTAACCCTTGAAAAATGAGGACAAAAAAGCAGGTAGAAATCTTTTGTTGCCTGCCTCTCATCTCTCTGCTTGCTCGTTCCTTTACTTGTCCTCCTTCCAAGACAAGAAACATCCACATAAGGCTTGGCTGAGGCACAGCTGAAAACTTCACTTTGAAATGAGTGAAAAACAAACTGTGCAAGCAAGATGTGCTGTTTTGTGTTAGGTGGTACAATCCCTGAGGACATCACACCTTGTGTGTTCTTCCCTTTCAAACTCTTAATGTTTTACCAATCCCAAGTGAATGCTTAAAGCTCTGGAACATTTTGGAGTGTGGTGCCATTTCAACATGGAGAAGCAAAAATACAGATGTTTCTTTGTCTCCTGTGTAAAGCACTCAGGTCTGGCCTAGGTATTTACAGCAGAGGAAAATCTGGTGGACATGTTTCCACTTCAGCTTGGTTCCTTTTGAAATGTGTCCTGCAAGAAGGGGAGAGACTGACTCATAACTTCCCAAGTTGTTATTTAGGGTGCTGTCCTGGGATGTGGGACAGCTGGAAGAGTGTCTCTGGAAGTCAGCTCCACAGAGAGTTTGCCAAGAATTGGGCAGAGCAGGCTTGCAGCCTTCCCCATTCACAGGGCCACACACATTCTGGTGTTGACAAAAGTTTCTATGCCTAATGGAAACCTTAAGATTTGACTGGAAATGGAATAGTCATTTTATTGTCTCCAGGCAGCATCTCTGAGCCTCTTAGGTGGTTTCATGGCTCTGTCACTCGTTGGGATGGATGTGGCCTTGCTTGTTGAGTGCAGAATTAATTGCTGGTTTGTTAAATGCCCCAATTTTTCCTTCCTTTTAATAACTATCAGCCTGTGAGGAGGAGAAGGTTCCCTGCAGGAAAAGAAAGCTAAGGAGAGAGAGGCATTGAAATGGAAATTCTGCAGGAATACAGAAAGAAAATAGTTGTCAAAATGAATGAATAAAGATTATTTTCCTGCTAAGATGTTTAAATTAGAATTTTCAGCTTCATCCCTCTACATGCTTATGTGATTTAAGAAGATCCAGAATTAATGGCCATGCTTTAGGATATATTTTAAGTAATAATGTGAAGAATTAGGAGGTTTTGCAGACAGGAACATTCAGAGGATAATCTGTGAAGGATTTAGTAATTTTCTTTTCCCTGCATGAACCAGAGGAGATGTGCTTGGGAGGTATCAGCATCTTCACTGTCCTCTAAACAATAGTTCAGGAAGAGAAATGAAAGAGTTAATTGAAACCCATATGTTGCTGTTATAGAATCATCTTCTGTGTTGGGGATTGGATTGCACTGGATTTAGCATGGAACAATAGATTTGCTGTAGATACAAGCCAGCTATGCTGACTTCTCTGCTCATTTCACACAGTATTATAGCACAGAGCTGGGTGGTTTTTCCTTCACCCCAGATTTTAGATTCTGTTCACTCCTCCAATCTTATTTCCTGAAGCCAGCAATCATCAGTTTCTTTGCTACTCTATTTTTTTCCTTGCCTTCTCTATATTGTCATGCTGGACTAGTCTGCCTCTTCCTCTCTGATCTTATAGAATTGGACAAAACATCTGGGTTCTCTTTTTATAGTCATTTTAAATCTAGATAGCACTTTTGACTTCATTTTGACTTCATGCAAAGGTGATTGGAACTAGGCTCCCGACCCAAAATTTGTTCAACTACATGTGTAGTACATAGTGAAGGTGACGAAGCTGGCTGGTGGCATGCATTTGGAACAGCTCTTTTTCTGGCCAAAACCTTCACCAATAAATCAAGATGTATAAAGAAGTATTGTCAAACAGCCAAACCTTGTCTTGGATGCTTTGAACATCTTTGGAATCCAGGCCTCTCTCCCATCTTTTAGTCACCTTAACTCAGGGGTTGGTTTTGGCAGCCCTTGAAGGGGGGGGGGGCAGGTGGGTGTATAATGGAGTTCTTGTATATGCTGCTGCTGCTAATTGGTCCAGGAGGGTTGATCCTCCCTCTAAAACCCACTCCTTGCTCAACTCCTCCATGTATATTGTTGGCTGCTCTTTGGGTGTCTGTTGAGAAGACGTGTCAGCACTCAGTGGAGCCTTGATGTTTGCAGGGAGCATGTTCTGCTGCAGCAGGACCTCAGCTTGGAAGAGGGATGTCATCCTGACTTCCAGCAAGCAAAACAAACCACTCGGATTTTTTTTCTCTTTTAATAAGGAGTTCCTTCTTGTGCCAAGTCTCCTCTGTCTCCTGCATCTAGAAGTGTCAGAAGTTGAGGTGTGTGTAAATCAGGCACTGTGCTGTGTCAGTTATTGTGGAAAAGGTCTTATTTTAAACCCTCTTCTACCTACTCCTCCTCAAACAGAGCAAAAAGCCAGGTGCCAGAGATTTGGCAGTGGACAGCAGGAATGTCAAAGTCCTGAGTCCAGAACAAATCTACCTGATGGGATCATATTTACTTCCAAATACAGATAACAAACAGTTGGGATTTAGATTGCTTTTTTCATCAGTAGGTTCTCAAAGCACTTTCCATAAAGAAGTCTAGCTTTAGTGCCCTATTTGGACAGTGGGAAAACACATGGACACCATAAGCCCTGACACCAAGATCATTTCATAGCTGGGTGGCATTTAGAGCCTAGCACCTTCAAGATGGAAATGTTTTCCTCCTTCTTTTCTCTCTCTTTGGATGGCCAATATATCTGTTTAGGAGATGATAACCTGACTTCACTAACATTAGTGTCCAAATGCTCAAAGATGTTGGTTTTGGAGTGAAGTCCACTTGTATCTTGAGATGGTAAGACATCTGCAAACCAGAGAGTTCATCTGAGCATCCCAGCACAACTATGGAGAGGCTGATTTTATGCAGCTTTGGGAGAATTAACTGCACTGCTGCTGATTGGAACCTTCTCCTGAAGAATGAACTTACTTTTAAGTATCTGAGATGTTCTAGAGGGAACTCTGCTTCTGGAAATATGGTCTAGTATAATTAAATATTTGAGTATTTAGGATATGAGGAAGCTGATAGAGGTAGATCTGTCATAATTGCATAAAATATGGAGACAAGCAGTGCTTTTAATTCATTATTTATGCTATCTAAATATTTAGGCAATTTTTAAAGTCAGTAAAGGGCTTCACTTATTCCAAACTCTATTTGGACTCATGAAAAACTCTGTTTTGTCTGTGTAAGATATGAAAAGCTTTGACTCTTTTCTAGGTAAAAGACCTTCTTGTTGTCAGTGGGAGCTCTCCTAATTTTGCCACTCAGAATTCTGGGGGTGATAACCCCCCCAATAATTAAATATAGTGCTCTTTACAATGATCATTTTCCTGGTTCATTCCATTCTCTTTCTACCCACTGCTGGATGCTGTGTGTGGAAAACCAAGCTTCAGGAGCCTATTAGGGCACCTTGGTATCCCACCTAATAGTTAAACTATTTACACAGGCTGCAAATGATCATGCTAATAAAACACAGTTATCAGTAGAGTGAGTTGGGCACAAATAATTAACTCATTCCTCCTCTTGAGTTTGTCTGTGTGGATAAAAGCAGCCTGTGGGCTGATGTTTTAAATCTGTCAGGTAAACTCAATGTCCTTTTGAGCCAGAACAGTCTTGGAGCCCTTGATGCTGCTGAGATTAGTCTGAGGATTGCCTTAAATTGCTCCTGCTAGTAGCTTAATTGTTTCCATATAGAGCAACTCCTAGTATCAAAGGGATTCAGAATTAGACTACATTTGTTGTGTGATAGAATAACAGATTTAATGATAAGGGTGTTCTGCTCCATATCTCTGTAAAGACAAACATTTATCCTAGCAAATGAACTTAGATCTGTGTTGCTTTTTTTTTTCCCCTGTGTTTTCAAACATTTGGATTCTCACTTCCAGATTTGACCTGTTGAAGTGGAGGTGGTCTGGCAGCTTTTGGCCACAAGATTTGAGCCACACACATCTGCATGTGAGCCACGTGAGAACCCAGAGTCCTGTTTCAGACCTGCTGCTGTTTAATGCTTGCTAGTTTAAGTTCAGAAGGTGCATGGTTGTGCTGGATGATGTGTTATTGCTCAGTAGGGCTGGATTGGTTGGTTTTTGTTAGCCTCATCCCTCTCCTACCTGTTCCCAAGACTAAGTTAATTAGTGGTTTTGTATGTTTGGTATAAATCACATTCTCATATATCACTGATTTCACCTGGAAGTTGCCAAGCACTTCACAGTAGTTATCATTTCCCAACAATTAGTTCATGTTATTGTCCTTTTTTGTCTTCTCATCAAGGAAAGACAGATCTGGCGAAGCAATGGAGCTATAAAGCTGTTAGCTTGACATTATTAATCCTTAATTATTGTTCACTAGAATCTGTTATCAGCTTTCCCATGATTTTGATAAGGGATTGTGCCAACTTGCATCAAATTATTTATCCATTCTCCATTCATTCACCATTCCAAAGCACTTTGGCTTCTTTCCTCCTTTCCTTCCCTGTTCTCTGGGATGTTTTACCTTCCAAAACCAGCCAAACATGGTTTACCTTTACACTAAGAGAAAGATTTACCTATTTGATCTGAATTTGAGTGCAGTTTCCCTGTAGCAGTGTCAGAGCAGTGCCTCTGAGGTCTGGCAGTGACACAGAAACTCAAGATACAACTGCAAGTCATTGCAGAGTGGGATCATCGGAGTGCCTGATGCCCAAACTTGAGACCAGAGCTAACTAATCTTGTTCCAGGGTAAAACAGCACAAGTGAACTCAAAACTGACCTCAGTTCACATGAGGAAGATGAGTGGTTTGAAACCTCCTAAACTGAAGTGAATTCCTCATCCCTGTTTGTGTATTTTTAACAGAGTTTAAAGCTATAAACTGTGAGAACTAAAGTTTCAGATTTCACTGTGTCTAACAGCTGGCTGAGACACAAAATCATCCTTGATAAGATAGAAACTGAAGCAAAATATAATCAAGTTCATTTTTTCCTGGTCCTGATGACTCCTCTAAGGCTCCTTGAGAGTGCTGCTTGGCATATTTCACTGTGTGGAGTGATGAAGCTAGAAGTGTAGCAGCTTTTAGAAACCTTTTTGGGGGGATAAAGACATTTCTCTAGGCCCTTCAAACAACTCTCATGCCCATAATCCTTGTTGTCTTTAAGGTATGATAACATTCCTCCTTGTCACATCACACAGAGCCTAATGAAAGGGGAAGATTAACCACCTGCTTTCCAAGGTCCATTTGCTGCTCAATGATGATAACTGCAACTCCAAGGGAAAGGCTTGAGCATTGCACATCACAGCAGTGACTTCACTTAACAGATATGCCCATCAGCACCTTAATCCTCAGCAGAGCAGGAGCTAACTTGTTCAATCCCTAGTTAAGCAGTAATGGTGATTACCAATTTTCTCAATGTAGTGGATATGTTATTAACATTCTGGGGTCATTTTTCCCCTATTCTACTTATTTTGTTTGATTGACAGCAGCTTTGTAGCTTCTCTGAAGATGGATTGTATCTAAGCATTCAATTTAGCCTTTTAAATGGGTTCCTTCTTTCCTTCCCCCCACCTCAGATATAACTTTTTGTAAGTTGATGTTTTCTTTTCTACATTAAAGACTTAAGAGCAACAATATTATTGCATCAGTCAAGTGCCAGCAGGAAAGTCTGTTAAAAATGCAGGGGAGGGGGGAAGTAATCCATAATCCACCTTGACTAATGTTTGTCAGACCGAAGAGAAGGAAAATTTAGCCAACAGAATTTTGAAGGACTTGAAGAGGAGGAGGGAGGGAGGAAGGGGAAGATTTAATAAAGATCAGGAAATACAGAAGAGCTGGAAAAAGAGAGGTTGTTTTTTTTTTTCTTCCAGATGCTGTAATGTGAGGAGGCCACATGGTTAAGTTGATTTACAGGAATTCCTTTTGCACTAATTTTTGGTGTTTTGGAAAGAGCTCGGTTTGGTATTTGTGTCCATAAAATGCCTTGAATTAAATATTTCACATAGATGAGTTGCAGTAGTGTTTGAAATCAGAATGATACAGAGGCAGCTAAGAAAAAGAAGTTTGACTCTTCTATTAAACATGACATTTTTGCTTCTCTCCTGTCCTTTCCTAGAGGTGAGAAGATGCCCTTGAAGGGTCTGAGCTCTGTGGCTAAAACAAGAGGTGGGATTAGTCTGAAGATGAATCCTTTCAGGAGCCCCAAATTTTCCCTCGCTGTGAAAATATCAGTTGTATGTTACCCTGTCAAACATGGGAAAATGAAACAAAAGAGAATAACCATCTAATAGAAATTAAGATACCACATCTTGTAGATTTTCTTCCAAATCCTGGATTTTTGGATCACATTATCATCATAATCCAGAATATTTTTATGAAGGTAAACATTTTATATGATAAAATGTCTTTTCAGTTATTTTAATAGCTGAATCAGCAGTTACACAGTGAAATTTGTTTTCAGCTAGCAGCAGAGCCACCATCCTGGAAAACTCAGAGTTAATTTAGCTTCAGACTGACAAAAGGCTGCTAATTTTCACCCTTTTTGTGGGGTTTAAGCTGTAGCTAAAACCAGATCTCTGTGGTTTATTTTTGTATGTGGTTTTGGGGTTTGGTATGCTTTTCTCTGAGGATATACCAAGGCACAAACCATGTTGGTTTATCTGAGAAATAATGTGTAATTATGGCAATAAAAGCAAGCATGAGAAGAGCTGAGGCCTTGTCACATGAGGTGCTCAGCCTTTGTTTTCTGAGATGTTAAGGTTTCTCAGAGCAGAATTTCTTTGCTTAAGAAATTGTGAGGCCTCTTTTCAAAGAGATGCTGGCAGATGTCACATTTTTATAAGGCAGGATGAGAGTTTGTGTTTCTGTCCTTCACTAGGCTTTGCCTTGCAGGCACAAGATACGATTAGGATTGTTTTATGCTGCTTGGTCACTGCTGACAAGAAATGTGCTTGATGTTGGGCAGGTGCAAGTGGAAAAGCTCAGTGTTCAGGAACCTCTGTGTTCCCTCAGGAAGTTTTTGAAGCAAATATCTACCATCTTATGATAAAATTGTGGCACAACTTCCTTTCTGAAGAGGTCTAGATATAGCTGTAAGAGGCATGCTTTGGGTCACCTTCTGTCTATTTGTGGATAAGGACAGCATAACCCTTAAGCATTCTGAGAGGGATGGGGACTAAGAGGACTTCTAGTCAGTGGTTTTCAAAGAATTAGAATTAACTTTGAATTTCCAGTCTTGATAGAGCAGGGGAAGCTAAATTGTCATTATTCCCCCTGCCAGGGGAATTGTTTTCTAGCCAGCCAATTCCCCAAGTACTCTCCTGCTGTGAGAGATCCAGTGACTTGTCAAAGGTCTGGTGTAGAGGCAGGAGCTGGGCCAGCTTCTGTGTGCCAGTACAAAGGATTAAACCCACAGCAGCTCCTAATTCAGTCCTGTCTGTGTCTGATCATCTAAGGGGCACACTATCGTCTATATTATCTCAATTAGTAAGTGAAACTTTTCAACTGATTGTTTTGTTACAGCTCTATTTGTTCCTGTAACTGTATCAGCATCAAATCCAAGCACTCTCATAGAGCTGATTAATTCCATGCTCAGGGAAATGAATATGCTTCAGAAAACTCAAAATACACTTTTTTTTTATGTTGGTAGACAACCTGAACCTATTCTCCAGAACACAATCAGACTCCAGGCATGAAATAGTCAAATATAAACAGGAGGAGTGGCCTCATCTTATCAGAACCTCCCAGTGCAATTTGTGCTTTCATTGTTTACTCTTCTTAATAAGAACCCTTCCTAAGACTTGCATAAATGAATATTTAAGTTAAGCAGAATGGTAAACTATCCCAGAGTTTGTGTGCCTGGGGGTGATCCAGTGGTGACTACAGCTCTGGAAAGTTCCCTGTGAAGCACAGAGTAAGCTCCCAAGTATTGACTGAGATGTTCCAGCCTGCTGCATGGACTCATCAGGCAGCTGGAAGGACAGCTTTAGATGTCTCCAGCTTCTGTGAAGAAACACAGCATAGCAATTCTTTACTGGTGAGAGAGAAATAGAACCTGAGAATTTGTGTTTTCAACCAAAAGAAAGGCTCTGTGTAGATCATTTGCAGGTCTCCTTCTAGGTAGACTTCTCTGATTGCTGGCAGCAATCCCTCAGCTTCCTCTAGAAGCAGGATGTGTAACCATGGAGGAATATTATCTCAGTTAAAATGATTGGTGGGATAAGAGGTTTCTTTGGGAGGGATGCAGGAGGAGAGCATCCTTGTGCTTTGGTTCCTCCATGGAAGGAGGAGCTTTGAATTCCAAATTGTAATGCTCTTTACCCTGGGAAGGATGAGCAGCTCCTGGGCACTGCTACAGGTGGGGAAACTGAAGGAAAACTCAGGAGTTTGACTGTGAGAAAACTGATCCTTGATGGAGTTTTGTGGCTTTTGATAATGTTTTTTTTTTTTTGGATTTTTTGTTCTTTAGAAACCCCCCGAATAATGTCATTTACTCCAGAAATCTTTCTCCTGCACTCCTCAGCCTCTGTGCCAATGAGTTGTTGGTGATGGAAGCTTCTCCTCTGATGTTTCTATCCTTCTGAGTGAATTTGTGGTGGCCCAGCAGAACGTAGCTGGGGAGGTGAAGCTCTCTTCCAGGAGTGGCATCTTAGCCTTGGCACTGCTGCTCAGTGAGCTTACAGGAGGCTGATGTTGTGGATGGTCAGCCAAGCCTGACAGCTCTGTGGCAGAGCTGCTCCCAGAATCTATTGCAGAGCTTTGAGGCTCTCTGCTTAATTCTGAGCACGGAGCAGAGGCAGACCTACTCCATCTGAAACCTGATAGCAACTCGTTCTGCTTTCCTGCACATGTCAATACTCTCTGCTCTGGAATGGCAATCAATAGCTAAAGAAAAAGGGGAAGTTCTATGGCAGAGGATTTCTCCAAAGGTTTGTTGTACAAACTGTTCTTTTCCTGGCCTTGCATCACCAAATGATATTTATTGGCTTTAATTTGATAGGATGGCATCATTCTTTCTAGGCAGGATAACAATTTTTTTTGCTGCTCTCTGCCTCTCTATTTGCTTTTCAAATGAAATCTGCCATCCCAAAGAGAGCTAGGAGGCTAGTTAACACAATGATGTTTATTCAGAATACTGATTATCCAGCATTCCCTGCCCCCCTCTCCTCCTGGAGAAGCTTTAATTCCGTGACAAACTATACACGCAATAAAAATCATAAACTGTGTCTGTAATAGACTTCCTATATGGGAAAAATAACCTTCTTCCAAGTTCCTTCAGCATGATAGACACAGAAATTAGGACTGAAAGAATAAAAACCCTTCAGGGATATTTCCTTTTGAAAGAAAGCCTCCTTACATGACTTGATTTAGTTACTTTAGCACTATAAACAGTGTATCTTTTGTTGTAAATAGCATATTAATTGATGTTAATGGGAAGTAACAGATAGTTTGCAGTGTGGTGCTAAGTTAACATCTCCCCTCCAGCTACAGAATTTCTTGTGGTAGACACTCAACTGTCAGTTTTTTCATCAACTGAAAAAGGGGATGGAAAAAAATGCAGTTTTTTCTTTCATTCCCTGCTTCTCTAAGCAAAAATTCTTCTCTAGCAATATTTATCTCTACCAGGAAATGCTGTTAAAGTGTAGGATGATGTATTCTGTCTCTAATATATAGTCAGGAGCCCCTTGCAGAAAAAAAAGTCTCAGTCCTCTTCTGAAAGAGGTGATGGAGGTTTGGTTCCTTCTGGCTTTTCCATGGATATGGAAGGGGAGAAGGTGTGCAAAGAGCTCATGCTCTCACAGGAGTGGAAGTCTGAAGGTGCACATGGCTTGTTTCCTCCATGTTTCCTGGAAGGAATATATTGGCCATTCCAATGATTTTGCAGAGGGCAGAGGTGTCATTTGAGTAGAACTTCCTCCTGATAAGCTTGAGACCAAATAAAAGGCTCAAGTTGACTTTTGGTCAAAAAGGTTCTCTTAAAGAGTGATCCTGCTCTATCTGGATCTATTCCCCTAGATCCAGACAGCTGTTTGCTTCCCAGTGTCCTAGGTTGCTCAGTCTAGATGCATGGAATTTACTGTTGGGCAGCAGCTGTTTGCATGCTTCCTGGAGAATGTGGAGCAGGAGAATTCCAGCATGTTCTCTACAAACAAACCATGACCTGCTCAGGTGGACATCAGCCCACATGGAAGGCAATGCTTCATCTTGCTGAAGGAAAGGGAACTGCTTCCAGAACTCACCCCTGGCTCTTTCTTCATGCACAGCAGCCAGGGCTTGAAGCAAACTTTGTATCTGGAAAGCTCTCCACTTCAGTTTGCTGTGGAAAAAGCACCAATTCCAATGCTGTTAGGAGATAACTGCCAGGCTACAATTTAGTTGTGTGGTTAGAGTTGTTTAGGGTTGAACATTCAATGTTTTTTCCTTAGGTCAGAGTCATTGTTTAGCAAAAGAACATCATTTATACTACCAAGGACTCTGGTTTGAGCTCTTCCATTCATCTAGAACTTCATCTTGCTTTATGTCATTTCCTAGTGCTGCATGGATCCACAGTGGTTCCAGCAGGCAAAGTAACATAACTATTACTTTATTAACTCCTTCAGAATCATTATATAATATGCTTATTATATATTTATCATTTCCAGGCTAGTCTAATCCTGATTTTTCCTATATACTTACAGTATGACAAAAAAAAACCCCAAGTAGCAGGCTTAAATGTTGCCCTTTATGCCTTAATTATGGGATCTATTATTTCATATGTTGGAGCTCTTCTAGCCAGGGAGAGAGTTAACTCTGGGGGGGGAAGGGGGGAAAGCTTGTGCCACATGCACTTGACAGTTTCATAATGTTCAGTTGATGTCCTTTAGATTCTGATCTGCATTTTTTTGGTCCTGCTGTCTAATTATAGCCCTGGAAGAGGAGGGTACAATATGCTTCATGCTATCTTCCTGCAGTATGGCTCTGTGTGTGTGTGTGTTGCCCCAGCATCTTGATGACAGGAGAAGGACACTACAGAGCACCAAGAGCTCTGTCTTGTTTTTTTGAGCCAACCAGAAAACATCTCCATTATGTGTTGTCCTAGCAAAGAACCTGAGGCTCTGTTTAAATTCTTGACAAGGAGACAACTTAATCTTGGTTATAGTTTGTCTTGCTCTAGAGCTGCTGCATAATCTTCACAGTGTGTTTTTCCTCATGCACTAGCACCTTAGCTTTCATTCTGTGAGATTTTTGGGTAACAAATCCATAAACACACTAAAATATCAATACTGAAGACATTTCACAGCATCTCCAGTTTCCTCTTCATGCTTTGTAGATGCAACCCAAGGAGAACACACAAGCCATTGATTCAAGCCCTGGGCAGGAAGGATGTTTGCAGGGGGAATGTCACACACTCTTTAACTCTTTAGTTTACTCTTCATCCACTGTTGAGCTGAAGAGAGGAAGTTAGCTGGAACTAGAGGATGATTTGCACAGAAGACTTGCCTGCTGAAGGTCATGTAAGAAGTTTAGACAGCAGCATCTTGCTTTAGTACAAAAATGTATCTATCCCAACTAATCCATGTGGATAGCACATTTTAGGATGACAGGAGGTCATACACCACCTGTATTTGGCTGGATAACACTGTATCTAAGCCAGCATGCACACAGGGCCCACCAGAAGTTATCAGAATGATCATTTCAATTAAACAGATGGCAGAGGAATCAAATGAAGAGCCTTTGAGTGATGGCCACAGAATCAATAACATCTTTCTGAGCTGTATTGATTTATCTTTGTCCAGGCAGTAGAATTGATTGATGTCTCCAGCTTTATTTTGATAAGTCAATGATAGCTCAACTATTCCTAAATTAATGTCTGTCTTTTTTTTTTGTGAGGCTCACATTTTTTTTTTCCTACTGGTGAAGAGAATTTTACATCCAGCCAAACTGATTTTGCTAAGTAATTCTGTGGCTAACAGGCTCCCATAAATCAAGCAGAAGGCTGGTCTCTGGAGTTTCACATGGGATGGATGACTTGGAGTTGGGGAAAAGGCATTTATTTATTGAGCCAGTCAGATTGTATTGCATTTTTTCCCCTCTTTGTGCTAACAGATCAGTTGCCATTTGTAAGCAGACAGGATTCTTGCTGTGAAGAATGCAGCAGTGTGAGGATTGTAATGCCTTCCCACAAATAACAGTGGAAACAGAGGAGAAAAATGTGTCTGTGTGTGTGAGAGAGGAGGAGAAAAAGGGCACTCCAGCTCCACAAATAAGCTCCTTCTACCATATGGTGTGCTCCAAATCTCTGTGAAATAGAACCTGTGGAGCTCAGAGTCTTGTGTGCTGTGGCACCAGCTTGCTTGGCACAAACCTACATCCTAGTGTTGCTTTAGCTGCTGTTAGAAATGTCCATATTAGTCAAAGTTTGGTTTTCTGGCTCCTGATAAGAGCTTTACAAGCAATGTAAAGAAATGTTACAGCTCCTTGTTTGCTTTTCTTCGTTCAGAGTATGTGCCCTCTAAAGTTCCTAGGAATAATGATGGATGATGCAAGCTGATCCAGTGGGAAGTGTCCCTGCCTATGGCAGGGGGATGGAACTAGAGGAACTTTGAGGTCCCTTCCAACCCTGATAGTTCTATGATTTCTTCTTAAAAAGGATAAAAGAGAGCACTAACTAAGCCTCCCACCCTCATAACCCCCTGGCTGCAGCTTGCCAGCAGGCAGATGGCTCAGTGAGTGCAACCTGGGGCCAGAGCTGATGGTAAATGAACCTAGGAGTAAGTCTTCATGTATTGAGCCCAACATAGCTGCTAAGTCTCATCACCTATTTGAATATAAATACATATTTAGAAATGGAGTGGAAAAATTAATGTCCAAGTGCAGTGTTTGGAAGGAACAGGAGACCTGGGTTGTAATTCTAGCACTTGGTGATTTGAATATGCAGATAAATAACTTCATTTCTCTTGTCTTGGTCAGTAGTTAAAAGGAGGAGTAGGCCCAGAGTGGTTAACCCCTTCCTGTCTTTCTAAATCCCTTTGGGTTTGGTGACAGTCGAGCATCTGAATTTCTTGGAGCATACAGATAGATCCATGTAGTTAATGACCTTTATCAGGGAGAGTTTTGTGGGTTAATTTGTGCCAGGTTTTGTGAAGGGCATAAGTTCAAAGTTCTGTTGTTGCTGGGGAGGCACAATAGAACCTTCACATGAAAAAGATCAACTTCTGAAGAGAGGGAAAAGCTGGGAATATGGCCTTAAGAAGCAGAATAAAGGAGAACACAAGATGTGAACTAACTAAAAAAGAATTTCTTCAGATTGGGAGATGAAAATAAAAAGCATTTTTCCAACCAAAACCCAGGCTTCTTCCTGAAAGGCAAACCACTGTATCTGTTCAGTGATTATTCATCATAATTATCATTAAGTGGCATTTGAGACTTGAGTGACTCAATATTTCAGATTAGCTCTCTTCTAGGAGAACATAAACAGATAACTCTAATCAGAAGCATCTCAAGTCAACATAAACATTGGAGATCAACCTTTAGCATTTAGTGCTCTGTTGCTATTGAATGTTTAGATACTGGATGCACAAGTTCCTTGCTGTTTGGGGCAATAAATATCTATACACATACAAGCAGATGTCTTCAATGTTTTGGTTTGAAGAGACTAAATTAGTGATAACAGAGAGGTTTTTTTAGAGGGGTATATTACCCAAAGGTGGAGCTAGCTTCTTGGTTTTATCTGTATTTTCATGTCTTTACTGCCCAGTCAAGTCCATGAGCTGAAAGCAATCCCTCCTTTGGTGTAATAAAAGGCATTTAACCATCAATTTGAAGAAAGAGATCCCCTTGAGGGAGGGTTTGAAAAGATTAAAGAGATTTACAATGCAAGTAAAACAATTGTGTAAAACACTTATTTTATTACAGCACTAGGGGGATGGTCAGTCATTTTTAACTTAGGTAATGTAGAAACACAATGAGGAAAGGAGATAAAAGCATTCCAACTGTCATTATCTCCTCACTCAGGTTTTGAAGCACAATGAACTATGGTTCAGCATGTCAAGCTATTGTCTGGCATCAGCATCTGCAGAGCAGCTATTGTTTTACTGGAGCAGCTGCCACTCAAAGGAGTGATGGAGTAGGTGGCAGGCATGCCAGAGTTACAGGTGCATTGTGCTAGACAAAAAAGACCTACTGGGACAACTCCCCCCACTTCTTTTTTAGCTTTCTAAGACTTTAACACATGAAATCTTTTATTTGAAACATTGGACAGGACCCTGGAGATGAAAATTACAAGACAGAAATGTCTCTAGTGAAAAAGATGTGTGTGACAGAGCCTAGATGTACAAGTTGTACTCCTCCTCCTTTCTGCTGGTGGGTGGACAGGAACCATCAGAACTGGAGATCTCCTCTGGTTCTTTAGAGAGAGATTTCATTCAGAGGTGAGTGTTGGCTTCTGCAGGAGGGAAAATGAGATTTGTTCACTCTGCAAAGAGAAGGAATATATTTGTGTATCCTTCTGTGTTCAGAGCATCAGAAAGACAGCACAGATGGTTCAGGATGGCAGGGATAGGTCTGAATCAAGCTGGGAATGGTCAGTGTTCAGCAGCCAGCATGAGGTAGCTGTTAGGAAAATGGGAAAGAAGTTGCTGGTCTCAAAAGAATCCTTAACAAGTTGCAGCTTTAATTACAATATTCATTGGAAGTAAAAAGGAAAGGAGTGAACAGAGGGGATCAATTTCCCCCAGAAAAGGTGATGTTTCTGTATCAGGACTAAGGTTACTGGACCATACATGAAGATCTGAAGTCCTCCCACTGTTCATGCTTGTTGATGGCAACATGTATGCCAAAGATGGAGTGGGGAGGAGGACAACCCTGTGCTTAGAACCTTTCTGAGAATGTCAGAGAAGAGCTGAGACAAGTTTGGCATCAAAGCTTTAGCATGAAGTTAGCAGAGGTTGAGCATCTACATCTGTCTCACATGTATCCCTACTTCTGTGGAGCCTTCCTCAGCTACCTGACAGCTCAGCTTTGGCCTAGGACAAGTCTCAGGAAGAACTATCCTACTTGGGATGGCTCTGCAACTTCTCCTGTAGCTGCTCTAAGTTGGACCAGGACAATGCTGGAAGTGATACAAGGTAGGAAAAGGAGAATTGGGATGGCATTCATCTTCCCTGCTGTATGATCCCATTTAGGTCAACTTGAATTTCCCCCTGATTTCAGTGCCAAGCTTCCACTTCAGCTTAGTGCCTAGCTGACCACAGTGGACTGAGAGGGAGTGTGTGCTTCCCTTCATGTTCCTCCAGAAGGAGAAGGGGGAGAGAAAATCCACCAAGAGTCTCTCATAATATCTTAGAATGATTAAATAACTTCATTTTCCTCTGAAAAATCAAGGTAAATTCTCCCTTGTGCCTCTTGAAGAAATCTTTTGTAGGGATTTAGCTGGAAGGGAATGGTTCATTAGCAATGACTATGAGACAATGAAGCATAGGTTGAAGTTTCTTGAGAGCAACTTCTGTCCAAGGCACAACTCTGAGGGGTTTCACCTTGGAAAGTAAAGGCTACAAAGCATTTGATGTTGAAGTCTAGGCTTGATCAGAACAGTTTTTGATACAACACTAATAACTTGAAGAAAGGGCAATCTCTAAACCACAAATAACGCTGCCTGTCATTCCAGGATTTCTTTCTGGATTGATATCTTCAGCCAGTTCAGATATTGGATAAATTCTTCTTTCAATATATAACTGCAACTTTATCCTTGGTTGGTAGGTAACAAGGAGGCTATTGAGTTGGCAAGAGTGGGGTTTTGTAGTGAGTTCTGTTTGCTTTGGATCATATGAAGCCAATCAGAGGGAGACAGGAGAGCTTACATTATGCCTAAACCTTGCTATTAAGGTTAAAATGAGATAAATGGAATACTGAGATGTTAATTTGCAGCCCTCTCCATCCTGCTTCCTGAAAGGAAAAGGTGCATGTGGCTTACATTTGGAATTTTTAATGGGAAGAAAAGGGATCTGTGCAGAAATCCTAGCATCAAGGCTATTGCTGACTTTGCCATAAGCCAAAGGAAAAGAGTAAGGAAAAAAAAATTAATTAGAGTTGTTGCCAAACCACTTGAATTTTGTGAGAATCAAATCATCCTCTCAAACCCAAGCAGCTGAAGGTGAGATGTGACGGGAGCAGCAGCTCCCAACCTGCTGTCAGAGCTGCACTAGTGAAGTGTTTGGCTGCTCCAGGGCCACTTGCTTCATTTCATAGTTTTTACATATCACTTTGTTAGCTTTCAGAGCATTTTCATGTTCCTTATTAGTCCAAATGGAAAGAGTTGAGGTTTAGGGTGTTGGTTTCCCCCATCCTAGAGTGAAGAGAGATGCGAGGCAAAAGAGTGTTAGCGTTCACTTGACCCTCTTTATCCCTCAGCTTTATCCTGCCTGTGACACTCATGGGATGCAATCCCTTGTTGGTCAGGTCACGGTCACCTCTCCTGTCCTTTCCTCCCTGCAGCCCAAGGTGTACACAAGGTGCAGCAGTGCCCTTGGTGTGCAGAGGAGCAAGGCTGAGGCAGAGCCTTCCCCAGCCCAAGCCTTGGTGCTCACTATCCCCATGCAGTGTTGTCCCTGCTAGGAGCAGAGCCTGGGGGAGAACATGCTGGGAGCTGCAGCAAGGTAGCACGAGGAGACACTGAGCTGGGAAAGCCCTGAGCACAAGGAGCTCTGCTCCAGCTCAAAGCTCTGTAACAGAGTGGTGGATGAATACAAACTGCAGGAAGTGTGCTGAAGGACCCAGCAGGACTTGCTTACTCAGAAGCAACCTTGGTGTGCTTCTGGGGCAGCTCCAGGAAGGGTTTGTTTATTAGGCCTGCCTCTCATCTTTTGAAAGGGTTAATCCAAGCCTTGCCTTTCACAGCAAGATAGATTCATTTGCTCTAAGTGTATTTTTTGGTGAGTTGAAGGCAAGGAACTGACTAGAGATTATATTTCTGATTATCCCTTTGATTTAGTTAGAATAAAAGCACCAGTGACATTGCCAATGACCCAGGTGTTTGGAGAAGCTGTAGATGAAGCTCTTGAGGCTTGTACCTCTAAATCCCACAATATTACATTAATACAGGTTCAGAAGCTGCAGAATTGGATTTCAATCCAGCTCCTGAACCCTCTTCCTAATCTCATTTAGAACTTGGAGTGGTGAAAATAATAGTAATGGAGCTGCTACAGGAGTGACTGTGGGAGCATTTTTCACATTAGAAAGGCTTTTAATAAAGGGAAAGTGCTTGAAGTGCAGAAGAATCTTCCCTTCCTTTCTTGCAGCTTTGATGACAACATTTCCAAGTACTGTACCTCAACATGGGCTGGAGATAGGTGGGAAGGGGATCTGGTCTCTGACTCAGTGTGAACATGCTTCACATCTGAAGACCTCACTAAAAATTGATGATGTTTGCATTCTTCATGGTTAATTTCGGTTTTGGGTTGCATGTACCACTGTCAGATGGCATTCCAGGTGATGAGCAAGAGTGAGAGCAGTGTTATACAGGCTGAGGGCTGAGCTGCTGGAAAGTAGCTCTACAGAGAATGATCTGGAAGTCCTGGTGGATAACCACTTGTCCATGAGCCAGCAGTGTGGCCAATGGTCTCCTGGGCTGCATTGGCAGCAGATCAAGGGATGCTCCTCATCTCCTCAGCCCTGGTGAGGTCCAACTTAGAGTCCTGTGTTCAGTTCTAGGCTCCTCAGGACAAGAGACACATGGAACTCCTGGAGTGAGTCCAACAGAGAGCTCCAGAGTTGATGAGGGGGTAGAAGGATCTCCCTTCAGAGCTGGGCTTGGTTAGCCTGGAGAAGAGGAGGCTGTGAGAGGACTTTAGCAATGGATATCAATATCTGCAGGGAGAGTGTCAAGAGGATGGAGCCAGGCTCCTCTTGCTGGTGTCAAGCAATAGAATGTGAGGCAATGGGCACAAACAAGGAATTTCCACCTACAGGAGGAAGGACCTCTTTGCTGTGAGGATGCCACTGTCTAGAGAGGTGGTGGAGTATCCTTCCCTGGAGAGACTAAAAAACCATCTGGACACAATCCTGAGTCGTTTGCTCTAGAAGAGTCTGCTAGGTGACCTCTGGTGGTCCCTTCCAACCTTAACCATTTGGGGAGTCTGTGATTGCCTCAATCTCAGTGTGGATCCTAGAGGCTTCCTTAAGAAAAAAAAGCTCTGGGGTATAGCTAAATGTATTTATAAAGCAATCCTGCAGTGGGTTAGTATATCATCTCTTGAAGCTCCTCAGCAAGGGTCATTAATAAGTGCAAATGCAATGGCTTGCAGCCAAGTCCATTTGGCCACGGCGCTGGCTTGGCACACTGCTGCTCACTTTGATGAATGGGCACTGGTGGAAGAGAAGAGAAGCTTAGCAGTGTGCTCCTGGGGTCAAAGCAAGTGCTAAATCAGACAGCATTTCATTGGGACTCACATTGCTGATTGACCTCCTGATGGTAGAACCAGCAAAATGGGGGGGCCAGTACAGGTGAGCCTTTTGCATGCTAATCCACCATCTGCTAGGTGCTGCTTCCCTTTGAACATGTTTCTCTTGTACAGAGAGGAAGAGATGAATTTCCATTCCAGGACACTTTTGTTTCTAAGGAAAGTTAATAATCTGCATATTTTTTTCAGTGGGTACAGGAACCTGCCAGAGAATTAGAGGCTAAGTGGAGAAATGGCTCATTGGCTGTAGCTGATTCACTTGGAGCATGGATTAGCTCTGAGAATCTGGAAGGGGAATTTCCCAGTATTACTATAGAATTCCACCCCCTGCCCATGCCCCATGGGGGAGTTATAAAAGGCTTTGGGTTTTTGGGGGTGTGTTTTTGCTTATTTATTATTATAACTGATTAGCTTTTTGGGAGAGAACATCAAGTCCAACTCTTAACCCAACACTGCCAAGTCACCACTAAACCATGTCCCTCAGCACCACATCTTTCTTCCTTTGAAGAACTGCTTCTTATTTCAGTTTTGTGTCATTTTTAATCAAAATCCTGACCAGACACAAATACTGTTAACACCTACATGTAGTAGGTATCAGGGAGCTGATAAGAGCACCAGAAACCCTGTCCTTTTGGAAACCCTCCCTGCTCATTATATCAGCTGTCAGTGTGATCTAGAAGGCTTCTTCTGGCCTTCAACTCCACTTCTGTGGGCTGAAGAGAAGGCAGAATGGATTTGGTACCTCTTAGAGCTGTGGCCTTCTCATTCCAGAAGCAGTGAGCTTCAGCCACAGTGCTGCCATGAAGGCAGGAACTGGAATATCCTGCTGGAACATTTAGTGAGGCAAGCAATCCTGTTGTAAACCCACTCCATCCAAAATGAGACTTCTATCAATGACTTTAGGCATTGAAAGTCAAATCCTTACCTGAATTAAATCAAGATTTACATGAGTTTCCTTTTCCTTTTTAATTGGCATTGTTTTATTTGCTGTAGGCAGTCAGATGAGGCTCTGAACCCTTGGATCAGGAGCACTGGTGCAGCTGGGAATGCTGTGGTGTGTGTGGTTTGGTTGGAAATGTTTAATCCTGTGTGTAGGGCTGGGATTTGCTTGTAATAAAAACATGGCTAACTTTTACACTTTCCCTTCCCTTAATTTTTTTTCAGCATTACAGATGGTTTTAGTATTGTAAGCTTGGTGAGTTGACAATCAATTAAATCTCTAATAGCCTACTAAAATCTATTATTCACTTCTTAATTCTTTCAGTCTGGTTATTTGTCCTGCACTCCTTCATCCAACTTGCCTGCATCAAAGCATTTCCATTTGTTTCCCTTTAATTCATTGGCAGAGCATTTGATTTGCTGTTTACAGCAATTTATTAAGCAAAACACCCCGTGATGATTAAAAAAATCATTTTTAACTGTTTCTTTTCCAAGTTGGAAGGCAGTATAAAATACCTGCAGTCATTCAAGTAGCATCACTAAGTCTGAGGAGACCTCAGAAGGAAGTGCAGTAACACTTTTAACTCCTGATGATTGCTGCTCTACAGTTCCAGTGCCTGAATGCCCACTCCTGATTGATTAAATAAATGTAAACCAAACCCCTCTGCTCTCAGGGTGTTGAACTAGAAGTCAGCAGTGCAGCTGAAATGCTCAGCAGCTGCTCTTGCCTGAGGTGATGTATGCTAATATCTTTGCCTGGCCACTATTAAATCACTTTCTTGCCCTCTATAGTGAGTGGTTTGAAGGAGTTTTGTGAGGCCTTCTGCAGGCTTTTCTAGGTGTGCTTTATGTCATGTGAGAAGTAGATGACTTCTGAAGCTCAGAGCATGAATTCCTACTGTCTTACAAGTGTATTTTTAATTTAACTTGTGGGCTTTGTGGCTCTTGGAGGGATGTTCTCAAACCTGCAAACTCAGTCCTTGGGAACTATGCAGACTTTGGGAGAGAAAAAGTGAGCAGACGTAGCCAAGGTGGATGTTTAAATCCCTTACACTTGTATAAGAAATTCATTGGAGATTAAAACCTTAAGTAAGGAAGAAAAACAGTGGAATCCCAGCCCTGGGCTTTAGGAGAGCAGACTAGGGCTCCATTGAAGAGTAAGAGACCTTCTTACTCTCCACAACATCCTGAAAGGAGGTTGGAGTGAGCTGGGGGTTGGTCTCTTCTCCCAAGAAAAAAGTGATGACAAGAGGAAACAGCCACAAGTTGCTCCAGAGATATTAGGAACAATTTCTTCCCTGGAGGAATGGTTAGGCACTGGCCCAGGCTGCCCAGAGCATCTCTGGAGGAGTTAAAAACCATGTAGCTGTGGTGCTGAGGGACATGGTTCAGTGGTGAGCTGGCACTGTTAGGTTATCTGTTAGCCTCAATGGTTTTAGGTTCAGTTATCCAAAAGTTCACTTGAAATATGTTGCTTTTTGGGTGTAGCTTGTCTTAAAGAAAGACTCTGCTCCAATAAGTGTGTGCTCTGTCTGCTGTGGGAGAAGCTGTGTGAACCCAGGCCATTGTGGAGAGCCTGTGTGTGTGTGCAGTGTCACTGCAATGTGCCTCACAAACTCTGGCACCTTGATGGCATCTGGTTTTCCTTTAGGTAGATTACTTAATTCTTTCAGTCTCTGCTATGTTATGTCAGGGTTTGTTTTTTCCTCCCCCATTGGTTTCTCATTGTCTGATTTAATTAACAGCGTAAGAAATTTGAGGTTTTTTTTCACTCTGTGCTTTTATGGAGCATGTGTGTTTGGATGTGGAGGTGGAGAGAAAGGAGAGAGGGGAGGTGCAGCAGTAATGGCTTTTGTGGTGCATGTTGCTATTTGCAGAATGTCAGCTTGAATGGCTGATGTTCTGCTTTGAGTAAGAGCAGAGCTCCTTGTGCTCAGGGCTTTCCCAGCTCAGTGTCTCCTCAGTGCTCCCTTGCTGCAGCTCCCAGCATGTTCTCCCCCACGCTCTGCTCCTAGCAGGGACAACACTGCATGGGGACAGTGAGCACCAAGGCTTGGGCTGGGGAAGGCTCTGCCTCAGCCTTGCTCCTCTGCACACCAAGGGCACTGCTGCACCTTGTGTACACCTTGGGCTGCAGGGAGGCACAGGTGGCACCTGCAGGGAGGAGAGGACAGGAGAGGTGACCCTGACCTGACCAACAAGGGATTGCATCCCATGGGTGTCACAGGCAGGATAAAGCTGAGGGATCAGGAAGGTTAAGCTTCTTCTCCCACAGCCAGTGTCTGAGGAGGGCTCTATCTGTTCTGCTTTCCATCCCAATCCTTGTGTCTCTGCATCTAGCTCCTGAATTCAGTTCTCATCTGCTGCTGAGTCCAGTCTGGGACTTCCCCAGTGCCTGTCCCAGCAGCAGTGGTGATGTCTTACCTCAGTTACAGAGCAATGAAGACCCCCCCACTGCAGGGGGTTTGGACTAGATGACCTCCAGAGGTCCCTTCCAACCCAAACCATTCTAGGATTCTATGATTCTATGTTATTGCCATCATGGAGTTGGGTTCAATATTCAGTTTGCATATTTAAATATGGTTTTTTATTCTTGTTTTCATTAAAGTTTTTTGATTTTTCCAACTCCAAAATCTCTCTCCCTCATTCCCTTACTCTTCTCTTTGGGAAGGCAGAGGGCTTCATATTCTGCCATTAGCCTGGTGCCCAGCCCAGCACCAACCCCTGACACACAACTTCCAGTTAAAGGCTTGATGATCCAAGACTAACTCAAAGCCTTTAACTAGCACACATGGAGAAGTGAGTCAGTCCCCTCAAGTAAATAAAGAGCTAGAAAGGAAGGCAAAATTCCAACCAGTTTGGAAGTGCAACTGGAAGTGCTACAATTGTTCATTGCAGGCAGCAGTAGGAGTGGTTCAATAGAGTGATGTGTTAATGAGTTAATTCTTCCACACCAAGACCTGACAGCTGTGAATCCTGCAGCTCTCTTCTGCTGTGTAATTTCCAATTACAGCACTGGCTCGGATTTATTTTTTTTTCTAGCTTGCAGGGAAATGCTTCTGCCACTTCCATGTGTGTCCTTGAAGGGAGCAATCCAAGCTAATGAAAGGAAGGATGGGCTTGATTGCTCTGTCACTGAGGTGTAAGACAGCACCAGAGCAGAGGCTGCAGGAAATTGTGCCAGGATCTTGTGAAGTTGTGCTTTTCTGTTAATAGGTCAAGGTGTCAAGAACTTTCCAGCCTTTGTGAGGGTGTCTTGAGCTGTTGAATATCTTGGAAGTCTCCCCTTATGGAAATAGAATATAGTATGCAGGGTGATCCAGAGGCTGAATGAATGCTTGTATCATAAAAGACAATAAGCTTAATAATAATAGTGATAGCATTTTCAGGAGAGAATTTCAGCTGTAGTCTTTTAAAATGCAAGAAAATATTAGTAAATCAATTTACATCTCAAGGTAATAATATGGAAAAGGGACTTTTTACAAGGATGTGTAATTATAGGACAAGGGATTGTAGTTTAAAGCTGAAAGAGAGGAGATAAAATTAGATGTAAGGAAGAAGCTCTTCCCTGGGAGGGTGTTAAGACACTGGAACAGGTTGCCCAGAAAGGCTGTGGATGTCTCATTCCTTGAAGTGTCCAAGGCTACTTTGGCTGGAGCTTTGAGCAGCCTGGTCTGGTGGAAGGTGTCCTGGCCATGGCAGAGGGTTTGGAACTAGGTGATCTGTGAGATCCCTTCTGTGATTCCATGAACTGGTGAACCTAGGCAGGGTTCCCTCCTCCTCCTCTCTGGGTCTATAATCCATTCCAGCTAGATTTTCTAGGACTTGCCATCCCCGTTTCCAAGCAGTACATACAGTTCCCTGGAGCAAAGCAGAAGCTAGAGCAGACCAAAATCTGGACCTTCAGATTTTTCAGGAAGAGGACAGATTGGCAGGAAATGTTCAGGCCTGGAAGCTGGGCTAGGGCCAAATTGCTTTGGCAGCAAGCACTTCCTGCTGCCTCTTCCTATCCCTTGCCATGGAGCTGCTCAGCACTGGGGGAGCAGGTGCTGGTGCTGCTATGGGATGCAGCAAAGCTGCCACCTCTTGTGTTGGAAGAGCCAGGGAGTTCTTTTTTGTGCCCTCCCTGAAACCTTTTGCAGACAGGCAAGTGAAACTAGCAGCCTGGCTAATTGCCCTGAGGGGATACCAGTGGAGGGGGCAGCAGAGCTGAACAGGCACGAGCTGGAGTGCAGTCACCAGAGCTCTTGTATGTGCAGAGCACAGAGAGCAGCTCCTGGCAGAAGGAAAGGGAGGAGAAATAGAAAAGGGAAGCTTAGAGTGAAGACTAAGGAAAGCACCCTGGAGTCTGACCTTCACTGGTGGTTTTAAGCTTTGTCTTTATTTCTTAGGTCACTGTTTCAAGGAGGGGACAACTTGTTCTTCTGCTAAGGTTGTGTACAAAGCCCTTTCTTCCTCTTGCTCCTCTCCATCTTGCTACAGATTTATATCTTGGTGTTGTTTAGTCTTGGAATAGGCTGCCCAGGGAGATGGTGGAGTCACCATCCCTGGAGGGGTTTAAGAAACATTTAGATGTGGTACTTAGGGCCCTGGTTTAGTGGCATGGTAGTGATGGGTATGGTTGGACTTGATGATCTTAGAGGTCTCTTCCAACCTTTGTGTTTCTGTGATCTTCTTTAGTAAGATGAATTAATGTTTCCTATCTCAACTGCACTGTTGTAGATTTGAGTATCTAAGAGTGTCTTTGCTTGGACACCTGATAAATGTGATATAATAGTTGTATAGTTCCTCTAAGTCAAATAAAAAAACCTTCAGACTTAGGAAATATGTTGGTAGCTTTATTTCATCCATTTCATTCACTATCTGAGCTTCTCTTTATCTGTAGAATGGAGGCTACAAGGAAAAAAATATCAGCCGTAACTAGCAAATGCCAATATCATCTCAAACTAGGAATACCCAACACTGCTACTGCTCTTCAGCTAGCTTAGGCTTTTTTTGTCTTGCTTCTCTGCACACCTTTACAAGCCAATAATTTCCACTAAATTAGCTATCCTATCAATTAATGTCCATTACCAGGATAATAGGGTTTTTTTTTCCCCCTTCCTAGTCATTTGGCTGTGCAAGTCAGCTGCCAGCTTTTTAATAGCTTGCTCTGACAGCAAGAGAGGAATACACTGAATATATTTGACATAGTCATGTTTTCTCTAATTTGCTTGCTCTACTGTTTTTGTTTCCTTCTTCATTAATCTTATAAAGCTCTGTGGAGCTAGCAATCTTGTCCAAAACCAAACCAAACCAAGGGCAGTGGAGCAGCCCTTGCTGTTGTACACTGAATGGACAAATGCTTGAAGAGACCATTCTCATGCTCATCAGTGTTCCTCTGCAGCTTCCATGTAGCTTCCCTACTACTTCAGTGGGAAAGGGAGGAGAAATACTTGTTAAATTGCAGTGGAAAGTCAAGGTATGTTCTGACCAGAGTAATAAATTACAGTGGGAAAGAGCAAACAGAGATAAGGCATGAAGCTAGCAATGTGTGCCAAGAAGAGTAAAGTGATAGCAGCAAACCTTTGGTTTAAGTGTTGTCCCTGGATGTTATTTCAGTGACATCCAGCATGTATTGCACCAGTTCCTAGATAATTCCTTTTATCAGCTGCAGAGGAGAAGCTCCTCTCACATGGTGCCAGTCCAGATAGGATTTGACCTCATCATCAGGCTCCCAACTGTATTTCTAGTGCTGCTGTTTGCTTTTGCAGCTCCTGGAGCTGATCTCTAATGTGGCTGGAAGCAGTTTTGTGAGTGCCAGAAGGTTCCCGATGGCACTAGGAGTGCAGATCTCCAAGTGAGAGGTCATTGGCATGAAAGGAAATGAATGTATGCACATGAAAGCAATTAAGAAGTTTAATTATGGGAATAACATTTTCTTCTCTTGCTCTAGTGATGACAGATTTGTGCTTGCTTACAGCTCCTGTAACTCATAATGTGCTTGTCCTTTCCTCTCAGCACTAAAAGCAATGCTAGTCCAAGTAGGAATTAACACTGTTTGTGCTTCAGTCCTTCCTCTGCTTGTCATAAACTTGTACATTGCTCACACCTTCCTGGAGCTGGTCACTTAAAGCATTTAAATGACTAGATTTGCTTTCGTGTAGCCTTGAATAAATATTCACCCCATAATGCTAACAAAAATTATATTACTGTTACTATGCATGGCCATACAACAAATGAGCTCAAAAAGCAAGGCTGAAATGTTCCATACCAGCCTCCTGAGACACATCAAGGAATTGCTAGGAAGCATCTTTTTTTCCTTCTCTTTCACCTTAGTGGTAGGTTTTATCAAGTCTTCCACCAAGGAGGAGAGGAGTTAAATATCTTCTGTCTGGCTGGCTCTTGTCCTCAGTTAAAAGGAGCTGACACTGTTTCTTATCAGTATTCTGCTGAGGCACCCAAGTCTCTCCATTTCTCTCTTTAACAAATGATTGATCTGGAGCTGAGAATTGAGGGAAACCTTGTCAAGTGCTAAAGCAAACAAATGGAGATAGAGGGATTGATTGTGCTCTGCTGCAGTGATTTTATGCAAGTGTTTTCTATCCTTAAGAGACTTCTAGCTTCTGAACTGAGGGGGGGAAAAAAGGTTTATATAGGCTGGAATCATTAAAACCCTTATTTGCTTTCAATTAGTGATGTGCTGAACTGCTCAAGGGAAGTTTCTGGGATGGAAAAACTTGGTGTATTTGCATATGGGGGTGGTGGGCAACTGGCAGCTTGTTTGGCAGTTTTTCAGTGGACTTTTATGAGGGCTGTAACTGTAAGAGCTAAGCTTTCTAGGCAGAGAGGTTGGGTAGCATGTGAAACTCTTGTCTTAATACCTTTAGTCCCAGGGAGGCACTGAACATCTCCTCCTGCACTTCATGGATGCACGTGGTGTAGCTGGGCAGTGTGGCTTGCTGCAAGAGCCTCTTCTGCCTGGCTGCCAAGAGCAGAAGCTGATGTAGCTTTTGGGCCTCAGGACTTGCTTTTTAGATGTTACTCAAGTTGGAAGGACAACAAGTGGTTGCAACTTGGCAGATATTCCCATCCCTGGCAATTGGAAAGCTATGTTCTCCTAAGAAAGCTTGCCTGCAGTTGTGGCCAGAGAAGGATGGGGAAGGAGGGAGACTGAGCAGTCTTTGGAAAGGTCTGGCATGGCTTTCCTAACATTTCCCATTTCTATTAGATTAAGGAAGTGTTACAGCCAGCAGCAGGTTGGTGTGAGCATCTCCAGGAGAGCTGGGCTCCATCATACAGAACAGTGACTTGAAAAGAGAGATGCCATCACTCCAAACTTTCTCCCCTTCCTCCTTATTCCTCCAGCTGAGGAATGACATGACACAGTGTGGAATAACCCTTTGGTCAGTTGGGGTCAGCTGTCCCCACTCTGTCCTCTCCCAGCTTCTTGTACCCCCTCAGCCTGCTGGGTTGGGTGAGGGGCAGAAAAGACCTTGACTCTGTGTGAGCTCTGCTAAAACATCCCTGAGCTGTCATCACTGTTTCCATCACCAATCCAAACCACAGGTACTGTGAAGAAAATTAACTCTACTCCAGCCAGAACCAGTACAAAGAGTAAAATGTTGCCAGCAGTTTCAGAGAGAGCTGGGAAGTCAGAGAGAAAGAGGAGTTATACTCAGGATAGAGAAGAAAGCATTGAATCACATTAATGCAGTGACTGTAGAGAAAAAGAAAGCAGCATAAACATTAGCAAATGAAAGAATCTTGTGAACAAAGACACAAATTGATCCTTGAGGTTCAAAGTTGTTGTTCTTTCTCCTGTGCTCCTATAAGGATTTCATGTGCATATCTAAAGTGCAGCCTTTCAGGATGCTTAATATAAATCCCAAACCAAGGAAAAATAGCCCTTGACAAGCACAGGAAATCATCCCATCTTATTTATGTGTGGCAGAAGAGAAGTCCTTCCAGTGCACTTGAACTGCAGGTTAGGGAACCTCTGTGAAATTGGGTACAAAAGCAGAAGGGTTTTGGAGCTTTCATGCTTAAAAAAGAAGAGAAATTCTGCAGTGCAGCAGTTGTCTGAGATGCTTGTGCATCTTGCTGTGTTGTAAAGAGACATTTAAATGGTTAAAAGGAGTGCATTTCATCCTGGAATGTGAAGCTTCCTATTAAATCTTGAATCTGATCCCTTCTGCTTCAAGAAGGGTTAGGGTTTTGGGGACATGGCATGAGAGTGATATCAAGTTGCACTTGATGATCTTAGAGATCTTCTCTAACCTTAATAATTCTGTGAGTGGCTATTTCACATGTGATCTCATGAGCTTTTTACTACTAATAGTTTAAAGAAAGGGGCTAAATCAGTGTTCTGATAAGGATTTTAACACTTGTGTACTCTACAACAGTGCTTTCCAGTCTCTTGCCTCTCTGGGGTGAATTCCAAAGCTTAAGCACTAGAAGGTAACAATATTTTACCCTAAACTTTTTTTTTTTTAGTCCTTAACATACAAAAAAAAACCTCCAGCAGAATAAGTAATTGGTGTCAAACCTTATTCCTGCATTTAAAGGTCATTTTTCTTCACTGCTAACCATCAGGCTTGTCAGGCCCCTGGAATGAGAGGAGTGTTCTAAGACTAAGTTTATTTAACTACTGCTAACAGAAAAATCAGCTGCCAGTCAGCTCAGTGAAGTCAGGAGATGACTCCCTCAGCCTGAAGAGATCCCTGCAGATGTTTGCCTAATGACTGGAGTCATATCCTATCAAGCAGAGGATATCCTGGCAGAAAGAACTGAAAATATTGGCAGTATTTTCCAGGGGAGGACAAGAAGAATTTATCACATGTCCACTAAGCTAACTAGCCAAATAAACATCCTTAATTTTTGCTCTTCAGGGTGTCATTCATCATCTGAATGATGGGAGATGAATTCTAGAGACAGGCATTTGAATTCAGGGAGCATTTTCCTTCATTTCACTGGGAACCATACCTAGTAGTCATATCAACTGCAAAGAGAATGTAAACTGACAGCAGCTATTTTTTTCTGCCTCTTTTTAAGGTATTTTTTGCACTATCATTAAAAGAGGATGAACTGAAAGCTTTGCTTCATCTAAAGTCAGTCAGTGTTTTCCCTGCCTGTTACAGTCAGAGCAGTAAATGCAAACTCTTTTAGTGTATCTGCCAGAAAAAGCAGAGACACAGAGCCCTGAGAACATCATTGCCATGACAGTGTGCTCCAAGTTATGCCAGGAGAAGTTGGTGGCAAGAAGTTAACAATAAGTGCTGGCAGAAGAGTTGATTTTCTTTCCCCAACTCCTTTTCTTTTGTTCTATTGGATCCTTTCCCTCCTTATAGTCTCCAAACATTTGTGTTGCTTTTTCCCATTGAGATGATTTTCTCTCCTCCTCCTGAGAAGTCTGAAGCATGAATGGCACAGACCTCAGCAGACTGAGAGAGAATTAAAGTATAGGATAAATTAAGGTCACATCCATGATGAGAACCCAAATTATCTGACTCTTCCTGCAAAGCTTTAATCTCTTGACATTTTGGAGTTTACAGCTTTGCTAATGACTTCCTCACTACTAAAAAAGAAGAAATGGTTGATGCTGTTAGAGGTTTCTTTTCCTTTCTACCTTCATTCCTGTCTCTTATTATGGTTATGAATCACACCCACACAGAATGTGAGGGGTTGGAAGGGAGCTCTGGAGAGCATCTAGTCCAACCCCTCTGCCAGAGCAGGAGAACCTAGAGCAGGTATGTCCTTTTCCCTTTCATTTGCCAAACCTTGACACCTTATCCTCTACCAAAACCTACCTGACATCTAGACAGAGGAAAATTCTGCTGAGTTTCCCCCCCAGCACACTGAAAGATCATTCCTTGCCAGCTTTGTAACAAGTGTTGTTCTTTAGGCTGTAGTTTCCTCTCTGCTAACATGAAGGCTTTGCTCAGCCTTCACTCATTGCTTCCAAAGCCCTTCCAATTCCATCTTAAACTGCCCATTTTATCTAAAGTTATTGTCAGTTTGGTAATGGAATTGTAATCCCATCTTATTTTCTGTACAGCTTCAAAGGCAAATCAAAAGATGACAAAGGAGGTCTATGGGTACAATAGCTGAATTTTTAGTGGCTCAATCATATTGGTGTTTGAAGGTTGCAGGATGAGATTGCCATGAAAATACATATAGTTTGCAGAGTGCTCATCAGAGTAAGGTCATTTGAGTTACTGTTTTGTGGAATCATACAATTGCTTTGTTTAGAGAAGACCTTTCAGCTCATCCAGTCCAAGCATTAACCCAGCACTGCCAGCTCACCACTAACCCATGGCCCTCAGCTCCACAGCTCATCAGCCTCTCCAGGGATGGGGACTCCAGTACTGCCCTGGGCAGCCTGGGCCAGGCCTTGACAGTCCTTCTGGGGAAGAAATCCTTCCTCATGTCCAACCTAAACCACAACTGGAGGCCACTTCCTCTCATCCTATCACTTCTTACCTGGGAGAAGAGGCCAACTTCCACCTTGCTCTAACCTCCTTGCAGGGAGCTGTAGAGAGTGAGAAGGTCTCCCATGAGCCTCCTCCAGAATAAGTAACCCCAGCTCCTCAGCTGCTCCTCACCACACTTGTGCTCCAGACCCTTCAGCATGTTCTTGCCCTTCTCTGGCCACACTCCAGCACCTCAATGTCCTTCTTGGAATGAGGGACCCCAAACTGAGCCCAGGTTGGAGCTGTGGCCTCCCTAGTGCTGAGTCCAGGAGGACAAGCCCTGGCCTAGTCCTGCTGCCGCACTAGTGCTGAGCCAAGCCAGTTTGTGTGAGTCCAGATCTGCAAACCTGTACCATTCCCAAGAAATGATACCCACTTTGGGTACTTAGGCTCAGCTTAAGACTTTCAGTCCAATAAACTCCAGAATGAATTCCCTTAATTAGTACTAATATGGTTCTGGTTATGAATGATGGATGAAGCAATGAATAAATGAACACTGACCTGCTGCTGGAAATGGAAATAGAAGTCAGATTCATCATCCAATGATGAACTTTGGAGAACTGCGTATGTTAGAGAGTCAGTAAAAGCATTTAAATATCATTTAATGAGTGAAGGAGTTTCATGTCTTGTTTTATGCTTACATGTAGAGCATATGTTAAATAACTCTGTTACATTTCAGGCTGCTCACATGCCTTTTGCAATAAGCAAAGAGAAAATATTACTGCTGCAAGTAAGTTTTTGAGCCTTCCTGCAGGAAAACTATTAAATAGTCAGGAAAGAAAGGAGAATCATTTATTAGTGGCAGCCAGCCTGAAGGTATTACTTCACTGCTCCTAGGCCAAGACAGACCTAAGAAAACACCTTAAATGATCACAGAGTCATAAATACACATCCTAAAGCTGCTTGAAAGCCACTTCTAATCAGCTATTAGAAGGGTTCCTGGCATTAAGAAGCTTAAATATAGCCAATTAAAGAAAAATACCAAAATAAACCTCTGAACTGGAAGGGGAGCAATAAATAAAGTGAAAAGCTTGAGTTTAACTGGCGATCACATGATAAAGGATTGATAAAAGCATGGATGAGAAGTGTTCAAGTGATCTTGCTAATTACAGGATGATATCTTTTGCTGTTGGACAAGTAAAGTTGTTGTAGGGGTGAATTGTAAGAGTTCTGCATGCTGTCAGCAAGCAAGTGCTTCACTAAGCCTCCTGGGAATGGCTAGCAGTTGCCTTCCTTACTCTGACATGGCAAGAATGCTCTCAAAAGAGGGGAAAAAAATCCCTTTTTGTAACATTAAATACTGAATTTTGTGTGAAATTACATTTTTATCTACCTAATGCCTTTATAATAATAAATGCATCTTAGGCATTTCCAGGTTGGCATCAAGCTCAGCAATGCCAATGGATGATGTTTTCATGATTTATTGAGTATATAGCAGCAATTATGGAGCAGGGCAATGCTTAGCTGGCTGAAACTTGACCAAGCAGAGAGATACCTTCAAGCTGCAGAGGACAAGGGTGTTTTTATTTACAAGAGGTGTGTTTTCTGATGAGTATTAGCCAGTTGTGCTCTCTCAGGCTCCGGATGGTGTCACATGCTGCTGCCTGAAAACCAGCAAAGCATTTCTTTAGATGAGGTGGTTTGATGTGTCCTTAATTCCCTGCATTTTGGCTGTACACAGCATGCTTGGAGCAACATTTGAGTCCTGAGAAGCTGACAGAATTGTTCAGGGGATGTACCAGTGTTGTTTCAGCTGGAATCATCTTTTCCTTGCAGTTTTGGAGCCCTCTTCTCATTGGTGCAGTGTCTGAGGCCTCTGTGAGATTAAAGTTGCATCTCAGGAAGTTCTTACTGACAGAGCAGAGCTGATAAAGCAGCCAAGATGCCAAATTGCAGGACTACCTTAACTTTATATGTTGCAGAGAGCTTGAAGAGGCCAGAAATTATTTGCTTACATGTTTTTTCCTCACAAACGATAGCACTGCTGTCCTAAGTGGTTTCAGGTTGCTTTTCAAGCAGAAACACTAAGGAAATGGCCTCAAGTTGTGCCAGAGGAGGTTTAGGTTGGATATTAGGGACAATTTCTTCCCTGAAAGAGTGGTTAAGCATTGGCACAGTGATGGAGGCACCATCCCTGAGGGATTCACAAGTGGCACTTCATGACATGGATTAGTGGCCATGGTGGTGTTGGCTTGATGGTTGGACTCAATAATTTTAGAGATCATTTCCAACCTGAATGATTGTGGGATTCTGTGAAGTGAGGTTTTAGCAACACATTACCAGGAATGTCCTGAAAAAGCAGTTCCTTTTATTAGGCTAACTCACTAAAATCAGCAGGATAGCTTCAAGACTCAATCCTGTGGTAAATCCAGGGGAACTCCTGATGAGAAGAGGCAGGTGCTCTCCTGAGGTTGTCTCAGATCCTGTTCTTCTGCTCTACTGTCTGCCTCCCTTCCAGTTTTTCATTACAGATGCTCTTTGGGGTGAGTAGGTCAGGAATTCTAATCCTTTGGTTTGGATCAGGTTCAGGTCAGCGAAAAACTTTGGAGTGACCTGACCCAGCCATGAACCAAAGATAGTCCCAGAAGTTTCCCTTGAGATGGAAACTGGACTCCTGATGATGTTTATCACCTAATGGCCCAGTATGGCTTTCTAGATAACAGCTGACATTGTGAGGTGCTCGTGATCAGAGAGCCTCCTTTGGATCAAAAACCAGAAGAAATGGGCTTTGAACTGAATTTGATAAGGTTGCAAGTGACATTGTCATTTGCTTTTAGTTGACTTTAAAGGCTCTGAGGGTCTGTAATTTTTACAATGTGTCCCAAGGCTTTTATCTCTACTTGATCTATTTTTAAAATGCTTTTTATTTTCACAGCTAATTTGCAGATTCTCAGAGTATAAACTTACCAGCCAGCACCACAATCCCATATGGCTTTATGGTTTCATTGATTAGTTTCACTTTATTACCTTTAATTTATTAGGGGGTGGGGGAAAAAGGGAAGTTCCTATATGCCATAGGTCATAGAATTGGGATCAAACCAGCAAGGG
Organism: Bucco capensis; assembly: GCA_013396975.1. Taxonomy (NCBI): domain Eukaryota; kingdom Metazoa; phylum Chordata; class Aves; order Piciformes; family Bucconidae; genus Bucco; species Bucco capensis. The sequence goes on along the minus strand of VWZO01020975.1, from coordinate 41,684 downwards.
TAAGAGCTGCTGCTGCCTTAGGAGAAAATCTGAGCCTAGGATTATGTATGCATGTGCTGGGTGCACTATTGTGTGGTCCAGCCTAGCCTGAACAAAACTAGCTTCTTCTCTTCTTGCTCTCTGTTGTTTTTTCCTGCCAACTCTGATCCACACTTGGCCATCAAGATGATATCCAAGAATCTCCTGAAATAGTCCACAAATGACATGGAAGGATGAGTGAGGAGCTATTAAAAATAGAGGTGACATTATTCAAGCCATCAAGAGATGTGATAGCTGTAAATCTTCTTGCCAAAGAGATCTTTGTGTCTGAAAAGCTGAATGATCTCCATCCTCATGTTAACTTTGACTATTGATGATAAAATGGTAATGCACCAAAATGCTGAGCCAGTTTTTCCCAGTTAATCCCTGTTTCTTAATCTCACACAATCATCAAGGTTTGCAGACACCTCTAAGATCAAGTCCAACCATCAACCTATCACCACCATGTCCCTAAGTACCACATCTATACATAACTTTCTTACTAATGTATTTCCTATTAAGTTCCTATTACTAGCAGCTAGAGGGTCTGGCAGCATCTTTTGCTGTGTTTTGGGTGGGATTTTTTGGATTGTGTGAGTGATTATTCATCTGTGGGGGTATTTTAGGAGCCCAGTTTGTTGGCAGTTGTCTGGTGTAGCCAGGTAGGTTGGTTTACTGCCAGAATTTGTCCTGTTGTCCAAGCTGCACTGACCTGCAGATCTGTGAGAGTCACTAGCAAACTTCAGTGGAATTCTCCCTTTATCTCCCACTGGAAAGGGATATTCCATTTCACTCCCAAGCCTTGAGGATATTGCAGGACATGAGCCTTCAGACCTTTACTTCTCTCTTCTTCCTCCTCCCAGCCCATCAGTGGGAGATGCCTCCATCTCTCTGAGTTCAAACCAGTGAAGATCTTGAAGTTCTTATTGTTCAACTCACACTTCATCTTCACTTGTGGCTTTCAAGAGTGGCCAAATGCAACCTCCCTCACCCCTCAGTCCAGCTTCTGCCCTAACCCCCCAGGAGAGACCTTGGAGCAGAGAAATCAAGGTGAACCATGCCACCAAGGCTCCCCTGTGTTTAAAGACACAAAGGGAAGCCCAAGGGCACAAGGACTATGTTTTATCTCTGAAGGAGATTATTTTTTTGCAAAGCTTGCTTTACCACAAAGCCCAAAGATTGATAGACCTTCTCATGGGTAACCTAGTTTGTAACCTCTTTCCCTTTCAATTCATCCAGATCAAGCATTAATAAGAAGCCCTGGATGATAAATGGAGATGGATGTTTCAGGAAGATAAATAAGATGGATGTTTGAGGGCATAGCACCGTGGAACCGGTTTCATTGTGGAATGCACTGTGGGTTGAAGCCAGAGTTAGTGGCAGAGTGCTTTAGTAAGCATTAAATTAAGGAATGAAGGCACTTTTGGGTGATAAATAGGAAGAACTGATGGCTCTGATGGGAGGCACGTGAAGCCATACCTCTTTATAATGTGTATTATTTAACAGGCCAAAGCCAACCCCATGCAGGGAAACCAAGAGGTGTTTGGAGGATGTCCCTTCCTGCCCCCGGTACCCAACAAGAATCCTGCTTTAGTAAGCATCAAATGAAGGCACTTTTGGGGTGATAAATAGGAAGAGCTGATGGCTAACATGTCCTTCTGCTGGTGTCTGTAACAAACTAAGCTCAGAATCATTGGGTTCCTAACCTGATTCTAGGTTATCCATTCTGTGGAAAACACCCCTGGGGAATGTGTTAAGTACAGAACTAGCTGTAGAAATATTTGTTGAGATTCTGTGGATTTCCTCTATGACATTTCTTCTTTCTGAGCAGCTACAGGTCCTCTGTCTAGAGGCTAATCTCTCCTGCTCTAGCACAAAACCTGGTCCAACTCACTGTGCAAATGCTCTGTGTGTGTTCTCTGAGGCCTTGCTGACTGCTTGGCCAGTACAGTTAATAGATTTGGGGGGTTTTTAGGGCTTTTTTGATCATCTTATGTGCTGTAGATTTTATCTACTTAAGAGCTACAGTATAAATGTGGGCTGAAATAGAGCTCTTAATTTAAAAGACATTCAGTCATAGCTGGAAGACATCAAACTGTGGAGGAGCTCATGGTAGTTCTATTAATTTCCCACTCACACTATTAAGGATTTGTCTTTAATACTGAATTTGTTTCTATGTTATGCTTTTCTACTTTATGAAAGAAGCTTTTCTCCACTCTGATTGTCATCTCTCAATCTTTTAGATAACTAAGCCAGTGGTGGAACTCTTGGTGTCTTTTGCTGTGGGTTTTTTTTGCTAGGCTTTTTGGACCTTGCTTTCTTTGCAATGCTTATTTGCTTTATCATCACAGTTGCTACATAGAGCATCCTGACAGGTTTTTTTTACTGTTTCCATAATAAATGCATTCATCCTATACCCAAACCAGAGAAGTGACAATATTCCAGATGGATGGAGTTACCAGAATTGTCTGGCCAGGATTTTCCCAGTTTAATGTGTTTTGAAGTTAGAGGCTTGGTGTTCTTGGAAATGATATAACCTTTCTAGGCTCCAGAGCAAGAACAATGAATCTCATTCTCAGATTCTTCAGAACCTTTTTGGGACATCACTTTATGAGATTTATTTTCAACTGGGAGAAGTCAGTGGAGGTCTGAGGCCAGGAACTATGACTTCAGCACTTAGCTGGAGCCCCAAGGTATGTAGGAAATCAACATTTTTTTGCACTAACTTGTTTTAAATACAATTATTGTGTTCCTTTATATAACTAGTAAAATTTAATACTAGTGATTCTTGTTCCAGAAACAGACTGACATGACATCAGTAGAAAAAGCTGAATCAGATAGATATTTCTGCATGACAACTTCACCCATGGTAGATTCTAGTCTTCCACTAGAAGTAAACACTTCTGGGATCTTCCAGAGATTCTTTTGTTATAATTTCACATCTTATTTGCTGCAAAGCAACAATATCTGAGGGGGAAATGCTCTATTGTGTCTGTGATCCAGGATTATTTCCATCTGTGCTCAACTCAGGCTATGACATAGTTGCTGGGGCCCTTTCCATCCATATGGCTGCTTAGAAAATTTATTGTAATAGGAAATTACAAAGGCAGTTTTTGGGTGTTAGTTTTATTTTGTTGAAGGGATTTTTGTGTGTGTGTGCTCTAGATGTAATTTTTTAGCATTGTTGGAAGCCCTGAGTGCTTTTAAGCCATTCAAAGTGTATTTTCCTCAGCTAATTGAACTGACCTAACTCCTTTGTGTGGAGAGGGAGTGAATTTGGCAGATGGTTTTTACCCCCCTGAAATGTGTGGGTCCAAGACAGTCTAAACACAAGTTAGGAGCCTCATGTTGAAGTTTTAGAAGAGGTAAGCATAAAAATGACTCTATTTTTGGTTATTCTCCATGATCAATAAATAACCAAGGCTTCCTGAAGCCCTAGGGTATACTCTGGGCTGGGTGAGGGTGAATTCAAAAGAGTCTGTGTTTGTGTAGCTTGTTTGACTTAGCTTCATCAGCATCCTGAGTGTTTAAATTGAATCTTTCTGCACTAAATTCATTATCATTAGGTAATCCAACCCAACAGAAAAAGTCAGGCCAGTTGGAGACCTTGTCCCAAAGGAACCTACAACAAAATCTCAGGGCAGTAGACTGCATTACATCAGTGAACTTCTCTGGGGAGCTACAGCCACAATTCCAAAGTCAAGCCCAGGAATTGATATTTCAGACTGATTTCTTATTTTATCTTGTAAAAAAAAAATTGTCTGATGTTTTGTATTTCCTGATCAATTCTACTTGGGAGGCCAGGGGTTGAGGTGTGGGTGAATTAAGAGATTAGGCTTGGTGGGGTCAATGAAACCACCTCCAGTTGGATTCATTCTGGATGAGGCTTTGATAACCACACAACTGGAGCAGAATAATGTTAAGAATATTCCATTTTAATGTAAAATGAAGAATTCTGTTCCTTGGCTGGCAAAATAGCACATGCAGGATAGCTCTACCCAGGTATGATGTGGCCAGTCAGTTGGGGAACCAATTCAACTGAGCACAGTTTGAGTGCTAAACCTTTCAAAGTTCAGAAGAAAATTTAGATATACTGATTGGATTTTTTTTTAATGGGAATAACCTCCCAAATTCTGCAGGGAGCTCTGTTAATCTGTGTCTGGTACCTCTCTTCTTTAAATCCATGGGGGATTGTGATTTCTGGAGGTCAAAATAGAGATTAAAAGCCAATGCTTGAGGAGGTAGAGGGACTGAATTACCTGAAAACTAGGTACAGTGAGGGAATGTGAGATAATATACATCCTAAAACAAGGCATGAATTTGGTTATATAGGTAAAGAACCTTCAAATCTTCTGCTTACAGAAAAAATAGAGAGAAAAACCCTCCTTTCCAAGGCCTGATCTTGGTGTGAGCCACAGGTGCTGGCAGGAATGAGTCCAAACTGGAGCTGGAGAACATTTGCACCAATAAAGCTCAGTTTTGCAGTTTTCTATTAGAAATTTGGCAACTCTAACTGTGCTTGTAAAAACAACAGAAAAAAATGACATTATTTACCTACTTTTACTGTGGGTCAGGTGGCTCATTTTTTTTTAACTGCTCCTGGAAGGAAAGGTTTTTGAAGAGGTTATTCATACAATTTGGGAGGAGAGATGAAATTTCTTAAGGAGGAAAATGTTATTTACTTAAAATGTATACTTCTGTGTTGAGTTTTTGTGCCTTTTTTTTTTAGGAAAGTTTGATATTTCTTTTGTTCCCCATCCTTAGCATTGTTGCAAACCTCCCTTTCTGACACAGAGAATCCTTGGAAAGGCTGCCAGCAGTGCAAGAAAGCCGCAGGGAGCTCATAGAGGATGGGAAGTGGCTTTCCTCTCAGAGGCAAGGGGAGAGATGCCTTCAGTGAACTGAATGTCTCCAGGTCCAACTCCAAGCCTAAGCTTCCTGTCCATCACCATGAAGCTAGTGGGGTGAAGTTTGTCAAGTGTTTCCATTCCTTGCAGATCTTGTTCAGAACAATCTAGACTTTTCTGCCTCTCTTCATTTCCCTCTAGGCACAGATCAAGCATATTTGATATAGCTGGGATTTTTTTCCTAAGGATATTACTAGATCAACACATACAATTTTTTTTTTTGCTTACTACAAAGAAACTGTACATTTCCTTCCAAGAAAAAAAATGCATTTTTTGATTGAGAATTTTGCCTGCTCACCAAGAAATATGTGTGCTTATGGATATACACCTTGAATTTATCTAGCAAATGTGTGCATGCTCATGGAGAAATACTTCATGTGCCTGCTTTTAACTAGTGCCTAGTAAAACAAAGGCATTTTTCCATTTGCTGTGCTGCAGGATCTCCAAGTAAGAGGCCAGAATCATGCAGAATAACAAGCAGCCAGCTGGTGTGGTGGGGAACATGCTAGGAGGTAGGAACAGTTGAGAGGAAGTAAAGGATGTGAAGGTTGATCATCAATATCGTGTCCATGTTGTGATTTGCAGTGCAGCAGGCACCTACTGATAGTGTATGAATGATGTGTAATATACACTGTGGGTCTTCCTCCTGGAATACTTGGAGCTTTAACCATGAGGGAGCAATGTGCCCTCATGGTCAAGAAGGCCAATGGTCTCCTGGAGTGCATTAGAAGAGTGTGACCAGCAGGCTGAGGGAGGTTCTTCTCTTCCTCTACTCCAGATGTGGCCTCAGTAGGGCAATGTGTCCAGGTCTGGGCTCCCCAGCTCAAGAGAGACAAGGAGCTGCTGGAGAGAGTGCAGCAGAGGCTCCCAAGATGCTGAGGGCACTGGAGCAGCTGTGGCAGGAGGAAAGGCTGAGAGCCCTGGGGCTGCTGAGGCTGGAGCAGAGCAGAGCCAGAGGGGAGCTGCTCCATGCTGAGCAAGAGCTGAAGGGTGCAGGGGGCAAGAGGCTGGGGCCACACTCTGCTCAGGGGTGCCCAGCAGCAATGGGCACAAACTGGAAGCCAGGAGGTTAGAAACTTGCTTGCTGTGAGGGTGCAGAGGCCTGTGCCAGGCTGCCCAGAGAGCTTGGGGAGTCTCCTTCTCTGGAGAGATTCCAGTCCCAGCTGAAGGTGACCCTGGTCAAGCTGCTGTGGGTTGCCCCTGCTTTAGCAGGGGGGTTGGACTAGATGATCCACTCTGTGATTTGTTTTGCACTGCTCAAATAAAGCAGGGGTGAGGCTCCACTGGCTGCAGATTGTGCTATGTGTTGCTTTTCACTCCCACTTGGGATTGCCAAGGTCTTTTCCCTGGGTCTCTCAGTGACATTGTTACCAACAGGCAGTGCAAAGGTCTCTTCAGGAATAATAGGAAACTCATCTGTTTGTAGGAACTTTAAAGGTGTGTGTGTGTGTTAACATCATTAATTGAATTTGTCATTAGTTATGTTCCTGATGTGTTGTTTTGGGGCATTGAGAAGGGTTGCCATTAACTATCTAAGGGATTTGCTTTTCTTTTAATGGACACTTGCAATGCAGGAGAATGAGAAGCTGCTCCCTTTAAAAGGAGACTATTTCCCATCCACTGAGAATTTACTTTAGTCCTAAAAATGTAGTTACTTAATTTATTGTGAGCAAGGAGATCTGTCCTGCTGCTGAGGTTTAAACATCCTCTGTGCACAGACCTCCTTGTCTCTCCAAAGCCACCTACACGAGGCCAGAATCTGGGGTGCAGTAATACTTCTGAGACTGTAAACTGTGGCTCCTGTAACAAATGTGAGGTTACAACCAGGTCATGAAAGCTCTCAGAAACCTCCTAGCTGAGTCCTGTAAGCTAACAGAATCAAGGCTTTAACCTGCTGAGCAGCATTAGGCAGGTACCATATTAAATAGCCTTGTCTAAACAGTGCTGGAGTACACTTAGGAGAAATGCTGTCAGAAATACACATGCCAGGAATGGTTACATGCTCTCATAAATGCTCTGAAACCCCTCAAGTCCTGCCTTTCATGTACATTTTCTTTCATTGTCCTGCCATAAAAGCCTTCTGTTAAGACTTCTTTAATAGGGAGTAAGGGAAAGAGCTGTTTTATTAGGAAAGAGAAGAGTTAATTCACTTTGGTTTTTACATCTCCTGCTATAAAATGTTATTTCTGGTGGGGAAGTCCTTTAGGAACCCTGACTAGAACAAAAAAATACTGTAAAGATATATATATATATATCTCAATTAATTGGAACAGACCAAATCCAATCAGTTAAATTTGATCTCTCCAAGAACCAGGGGGTAAGCTGACTTAGAGCTAGCAATGATTCATACTTGATAGCTAATCAAATAAATATTAGGGGAGCTTTAGAGAAACAAAGCATTTGTAACTGAGAGGTAGGGAAAATGACTTGCTTTGGGTTGACACCTATTAAACAAAGAAATAAAACAACTTCTTCAGAGGAAATGTTCCAAGTTTTACCCATTTGGAAGTATCAAAGTGAAGGTGCCTAGAGATGTGTGCAGCAGCCTGTCAACACAAGAAGTGTCTTCTAGAAGTGACTGTATTCCTCTAGTGGATCTTTGAAGCTTTCTTTCATCTATTTATAACTCTGAACCAAAAAGACAATCTAGAATTCAATCCACTTCTTCACCTGGTTCTGATGCTGCACTTGTTCCATATTCCACTCTCTAACATGAGCTGACCAACCAGTTCTTCCACTAGATCCCCAACCTCCACTTCTCCTGCCTCAGCCTCTAGCCAGAGTGTGTCTGAACTGCCAAACCCCCATAAATCATGTCTGGAGGTCATCTTTATTACTTGCTTTCTGCTTCCTTAGCAAGTGCATCATCAATCAGTGTTTGTGAGCCTGCATCCCTGTCATCCCCCTGCCTGCTGCCTGCCTGGTCCTAATGCTCTTGGCAGAGACCAAGGGAGCCTGCAATGAGAACAGCAAAAGGGTAAAGCCATGAAGAAGAACTGCTACAGATTCTGCTGATGGAGTGGAAAGAAACTGAGGGAAGTAGCAGGAATGTTGTCAGATCAATGATGTCCTTGCAGTTTTTTCACTCTCTGTGTGCTGAAGATGCTGTGCTGGAAACAAGCCTGAGGCAAGGCAATAGTGGTGCTGAGGAAGCTTGCTGGGCTAATGGGCACTTCACATGGTTCTGCTTTCTCCCTGGCTTTTCGTACCTCAGGAGCTGACTCTGTGGATAAGGACTTCTCTACAGCTCCTGGTAAAATATTGGTTTACTGCTGGGAAGGCTTTAAGGTCACACAGGTGATGACCAGGGGCACAGTTGCTTGTTAAATTGCCCTAAATTGTCCAGGAGAAATTGGATTCTTTTTTACTTTTGGGTCATAGAACCATTTTGATTGGAAAAGACTTACAAGTTCATCAAGTTCAACTGTTAACCTAACACTGTCAAGGCAACCATGTCCCTCAGCACCACATCTCCATGTCTTCTAAAGACTTCCAGGAATGGGCACTCCATCAATTCCCTAGGCAGCTTGAGCCAGGGCTTTTCAACCCTTTTGGGGAAGGCATTTTTCCTCATATCCAACCTAAACCTCCCCTGGCACAACTTGAGGCTGTTTCCTCTTGTCCTAGCACTTGTTCCTTGGGAGAAGAAACCAACCCCCATGTCTCTCCAACCTCCTTTAAGGTTAGTTGTAGAGAGTGAGAGGGTCTCCCTGAAGACAATTTGGGGAAGCATCCTTATTATGGAAACACCTGACAGCACAAGTCTTGCTCCTAGAGTGCAGGAGAGGCAAGTGGTTGCATCTCATTCTATCAGTGATGACTACTCTCCCTCTTACCAAAAGGAATAAGGTTATTGAATCATGGAAAACATAGTTCACCTCTTAAAAATGTGCTTGTGTGGCTGGAGTTGCAGCACTCACCTTCCTCTCAGCCTGCTCGTGTATCACCTCAGGCTATGCTGTCAGATATTAAATCTACAGCAGTCTGGGCTCAGTCAGAGTTGTGATATGAGATTGTAGAAGCAAACTCATATGGGATGAGGGATAGGAGATGTTGAGGCTTTCTCTCTGAAGCAGTTCTCATTCACTCCTCCTTCACTGATGCTAACTAGCACTTTGCTGTTAATTTTTTAATAAGGCACAAACTCCCATCTGGAATATTGCAAGAGTTTTCAATTAATCTTTTCTTTAATCTCCAATTAATTTGTTTAATTGGCCCTCATCCTGCTCCCTCCTCATTTACTATGAATTATCTGTTTAAACCCTGCTTGCATTTGGTTTTGCAGAGGATGGAATATTACTATTGCATTGTTATTGCATGAACATTCAGGAAACTCAGAACAATTAACTTTGGCTAGGAGAAGCTCCAAAAGACTTGGAAAATCTTCTAAACCTTATCTAACTTGGCTAAGATTCTGGTGATCAGTTAAATTCTTCCACTGTGGAAAAACCTAGTTAGGAAATGACAGAGCTAGGTAGGAAAATCTCAAGAGAGGAAGCTTCTCTGAGCTTTTTCTTGGAGTTTTTGTTCCCAATCAAGCAGCATATACAATCTTCTCAAGGTATTTTGGCACTTGGCTTTGAGGATCCTTGCCAGGGGCCAGAAGGGCACGAAACCAAAGAAGAAAAATAAACTGTGTTAATTGGACAAATCACAGTTTTCAAGTCTGTCTGATTTAAGGCTTGGGAAAATAGTTGCTTTTCCTTTCCCCTTCTCTGTCTTGTGGCCTCTTGTGCTCTGCTGAGATTTATTAACAGAGATGGTTTGATCTTTTCCTATCCTAGATAAGAGAGTGAGGTTGATTCTGTTGCCATCTATTTTGATAGAGGTTCATCCAAATGATTTGCATCATCTTTAAGTGACAAAAAGACTACTTAAGGAGGTAGCACTTCTAGATGTCTTGAGAGTGACTAATAGTATTGTTTGAATAGCAACTCCTTGCTTCCTGACCCACTGACATCCACATTTTAAGGCATGAAGAGACATGTCTGAAGGCTCAATTAAAGAGAGACTTTTGGCTGGTGTTTCCTCCAAGCTTGTTTTGCTTTGAGTGCTTTTTTATGGCTGCATTCAACATGGAAAGAGAAGCTGGGCAAGGCTTGATGTCACATCTCATTTAAGGTCAGTTTAGGAGCACAGAGGAGGAATTCTGTACATGTAGAAGTCTCAGTGTGTAGTTCCTACCAATAATAAAACAACTAAGGTACAAGTAAAGTGATACTGAGCAAGAATGTGAAAATGAAACAGAAGAGATAAAAATCCACATTTCTGCCTGGACCATGCTGGGAAGTTCATAGAATCATAGAATGGTTTGGGTTGGAAAGGACTTTAAAGATCATCTACTTCCAGAATCCCTCCTGCTGACTGACTCATGTTTGGTATAGGTCAGTGTTTATGCTCCATGTTGTAGAAGACACAGATGTGAAGAATGTGAAGTCCTTTGTGTTCCTGCAGGTAGTACTAGAGTGTTCTACACATGGATTAGAAGATTATATTGTTGTGTCCTATATCTCAGTGATAATTGGGAATACTGTGCTAGAGAGGAGGCTTTTTTGCACCTTGATTGCTACACGTTGTGCAAAGGACATCTCAACTTTCCTCCTGTTCAGGGTAATGGAAAAGAACTCCTGAAGCCAGCAGAAAGTGATACAGAATCCATTGCAGACAGGACATTAGGAAAGCTTATGTGCACTAATCCAGGAGAAACCACTCAATGAGAGAACCTGCCTGGGTGAAAGGGATGGCAAGGTCAGGAACCTAACCTGTCCTATTAGAGATGAGATCAGCTGATCTGGAAGCAAACTAACCAAGATTCACATGAGCTCAACTTCTGCTTACAAGGAGAGGAAAGTGCTGAAGTGACTGTGTTTTAACAAGGTGCTATCAACAGGTCAATTGTGAAACTGAGGAGGCTCAGGGGAGACCTTCTTGCTCTCTACAGCTCCCTGAAAGGAGGTTGGAGTGAGGTGGGGGTTGGTCTCTTCTGCTGGCCTACAAGTGACAGGCTGAGAGGAAAGAGCCTCGAGTTGCACCAGGGGAGGTTCAGGTTGAATATATTAGGAACAATTTCTTGTCTGAAGAATGGTTCAGCACTGGCCCAAGGTGCCCAGGGGAGTGTGGAGTCACCATCCCTGGAGATGTGGTTTTATCAGCACGATGGTGTTGTGTCAATGGTTGGACTTGATCTTAGAGATCTTCGCCACGATCAAAGCCCTCCCAGTTAAACTAGCTGGTATGGAACTGGGTAGCTGTGTTAGCACAGCACTGTTCAGTGAGCCAGGTGCCCTGGCAAACTGCTGCTCCTTGGATCTATGTGAGAACCCAGCAAGGGCTAGCTTCAAATTTCCATTTCAGTGATGGGAAATGTAAGGGAGGCTAAAAATAGTATTTCCAAACTCTGGTTTTGGTATTAAATATGCAGCTTCCAAGAAAACAGCAGCAGTTCAGAACCTCCTGCTGCCACTCTGAAGCTGCATTGAAGACAGGCCCAGAGGAACATTCAGATTGCCTCACCCTCTGTAGCTAAGTTTTCCATTTCCCATTGCCCATGTCAAGGTTATCTCAGTGATAGCCTTTGAAAGAGTCAGCCCACTTAGCCCTGGCTGGATGGCCAGAAGTTTGACAGCCCCTGCATTGATCCTACTCTTGCATGAAAATGGCTTTATCAAGCCTATAATTAGAGATGAAATCGTCTCAAATGGTTTCCACCCAGCTTGACTTTCAAAGAGCTTCCAGTTTCACCTCACTTCATACAAACAGAGAGTCAGAAGATAGAACCAGATACCACAGTTCCTGCTTGCTAATTGCCATAAAGCAGAGCCATCTGCTTTAGACAAAGTCTAGGTCAGGTAATCCTTCTCAACTGTGACCTTTGGGGCTCCATGGAGCTTGTTCTTGATTAAATAAAACCATCTTAGGAAGTCCTTGGGAAACTTGGTGCAGGTTCAGCCTGAGCAGAGAATGTCACTGATTGGATTTCTGTCTAATCTTAAGCAGACAGTTCTAAACTAGTCTATCTTTTGAACTTTTTTTCCCCTTTAACAGTGTTAATCTTTGATAGCAATTGAAAGTACAAATGACTGATTTCAGATTTGAAAGCAGTTCCTCATCAAAGATGAATTAGATGACAAAGGAATGATTTAAACATCAATTGCTGACAGTTGAAGATGAAGTGACTGGAGGTCTCCTCAGCCTAAAGTCAGCTCAGAGGCTGGGCTGCATGCTCCATCATGTGCTGCTGCCTGACCTTCAGAGAAGGAATGGAGCAAGAGAGAGATGGAAGTGCAGCTCAGCTCCCAAGCCTTTCACTACTAGCAAAGCTGCTATCATGGATGCTTCCGTGCTTGTCTCTCTCCCATCATATAGGTTATTCAAATATTTGATCCACTCTATGAAAACAGTTACTGCCATTCAATAATCTCATCTTCTGCTCTAGTTTTCTCTTGGCATTGGGGGTTGTTATTTTTGGCTCTCTCTCATTGGCACGCACTTGCCAATTATTCACTGCCAGATTAAAAATAGATGTTTTATTGCCAAAGCAAATAATCCATGATTTTGCAGTTACACAGAGCTTTCCAGCGGAGTATCACAACACAGTTTGTAGCCACTAATGAATTTAGCCTCTTTCCACCCACTGGCTTGCCTTAGGGATGAGAAAGATAAGATCCATACTGCAGCAGGACATGGTCTAGCATTTTCAGGGGCTGGTGTCAGTTAACATTGATGGAACTGATACAAATTCTTCCTAATATCCAGCTGCAGCACGTGACAGAGACTCTCCAGGTCATAGAATCATAGAAGGGTTTGTATTGGAAGGGATCTTTAAAGGTCATCTAGTCCAACCCCCTGCAGTCAGCAGGGACATCTGCAACTAGATCAGGTTGCTCAGAGCCCCAACCAAGCTGAGCTGGGATGCTTCCAGGAATGGGACATCTCCCACCTCTCTGGGTAACCTGGGCCAGACTCTCATCATCCTCAGTGGAAAACATTTCTTCCTTCTATCTGCTCTGAATCTCCCTCTTTTAGTTTCAAACCATCATCCTTTGTCCTGTCACAAAAGGCTCTGCTAAAATACCTGTCCTCATCTTCTTGCAGACCTCCTTAAGCACTGAAAGGCCACAAGACAGTCTCCCTGGAGCCTTCTCTTCTCCAGGATGAACAAGGCCACCTCTGTCAGCCTGGCCTCACAGCAGAGAGCTTCCTCTCTAGGGAAGTGTAGCTGGTTCTAGGTTTTGCTTCTCCTTTGTAACCCAATATCAAGATGTGATGGAAGTCTCTGCTCTCAGTGGCTGCAGGGATTGGTGTGGCTGGTGGCAGAATGGTCTTCTCCTGCCTGTCAGAGTTCTCCTTTCACTACATATTTGTACAGTGGGAATCACCTCGCACACACCTGATCCCTTTGTGTAAAGCCCTGAATACCTTAAGGGGAGAACTTTTGCTGGATTGGCCTGTCAGGGTCCTAAAGAGGCAGCTGAAATTAGAGCTCTAATCCATTCTGGAGCAGAAGAGCAGCTAGAGGCAAACAGAGGCAGGTTGCCTCCTAATTCCAAGTGCAGTAGCTGAAAGACAACCATCTGCATGTATTTAGGGAATCAGAAATTACCTGAATGCCTGGCAATTTGGGGGTAATTATCTCCAGAATGAGTTATGATATTTCACAGATAATTCTCTAGCCCTTTCATTCCTTGCTTTGATAAATCCTACTGGAAAATCTGGTGCCTATTTTATTCCTTGCTGGGATTAAACAGAGCCCACAAACAAACAAAGGGAGGAAAGGGTGCTTTGGCAGATCTTATTGGAAGGGATGTGTGTGTTTGGTAGATTACACATTTTAAAGAAAACAGCATTTACTACAGCAGCTTCCCTGAAAAATGCCATCACTCAGCTCAAAAGGAGGCAAAAATCACAATTATCGGGGAGAACGAGCATAATTTTAGCTGTGCTGATAAAAATAGGCTATTCCATAAGGTGAATCTGCTCATTCAGATCATTCCCTACTTTTTAATGGCAATATTGACTGGCATAGTTATTTGGGACAAGTCTTTATTTTGAGCTAAGAAGATACCTCTTTCCTGGGCAGTAAATAATAGTTTTTAACTCCTGAATGCTCATTTCCCATTAGACTGGCAAGAATAACAGAGGAATATGAACTTAATTTCATATTGACGTGTTGATTTTGTGTCACTAAAGAGAGGCAGAACCCTGAACTGCCAATGAAATCCAACTCCTACACTGAAAATCCCTCTAGAGTTAGAGAGAGGAGAGCAAGCTGATTCCCATGTCACCAGAATGCCATCTTCAGCTGTCAGAAATGGGAGAACTGGCTAAAATGTGGACACTTTTGTCCTGGCACTTGCAGGGATGCTCTTTCCCCATCTCCTTGCTGTGGTAGGCATCCCAGCTGGTGAATTAGAACTTTCTGTGCTTGACAAGGCTACATTTGGCAGCAGGAGAGTAATATGATTTCTTGATTTGATTTGTACCCCAGATTGATTGCTTTTAATGCAATTTTAGTTCCTTTCTTGTGGTTTAGCTGGAGTTCTTGCTGATGGCAGCAATCTCCATCTGTAGCTCTTTTGTCAGCCAGGGCTGGGTTAGATAAGTTTGGGGTAATAATTGTTGAATGAATGCTGTGTCCATATTCTTTTGGTTGGGTGGCATATTCATTCTCAGCTTCTGGCAGCTCTGATGAAAATGGTCAAATATTGCAGAGAGAAGAGTTCCCATTCTCAGTCATTTCCCATGCAGTTATGTGACTGTGGACATAGATCTTCATACTCCTTTTCCTTCTTTCCTCTTGGCCTTCATTTTTGCTCAAAATCAAGGTCACTGGCCCCAGAGATAATTTTGACTACAAGATTTCTCTGTGACAGCAATCTGAGTGCAACCATTAGTGTTTGAAACCTTCTGCTTTGCTTTCATTGCTCTTGCTGTGACTTCTTGCCTACCCAGAATAGTTAACTTTTTATCTGGCCATGTTCTTGAAGAGTATAAAGAGACTGTCCTGAAGAGTTTCTTGACCATATTGGGATCCAAGGCAACCTCTTCAATCCTTCAATCTGGCTAGCTTGTGGATTCCCAGATGTTCCCATTTCATGCTAAAAACATTTAGTTACATGAAAGCAATGTTTATTTCTTTAACCTGGCCTTTCTGTGCACTCCCAAACCAATCCTGGTTGCATGCTAGGAATAGAAGCATAGTAATCTGTCAGTCCAAAGTGATGCCAGTGAGGTGGTGATGGTACAAAGGAAGGAATAAATTTGGCTTAAATGTAAGAACAACACTGTCTTGGGCATTGTTGAAGAGAACAATGGAGTAAACTGAGACTTCTGGGCAACCTGTGGAGTAGTAACACAAGAGCAAGGCAGAAACACGCTGAGCAAGCTCAGATAACTGAAAGAGGGAGCTTAATAGCCTATATTGCATATTCTATATCTTTAATATAGCTAATACTGATTCAGTAAATCATAGTTTAGTCGGTCACTGAATCAGTGTTAAATCATAGTATAACTTAGAGCCAGACACATTATTCTATGAAGCTGCTAAGAGAAACAGGAGAATCTTATTGTCTGTGGCCCTGTTTTGTCACTGAACCCCAGTGAACTTAACCTACTTTGATAGGATCCCCAAATGGAGAACCCTAAAAAGCCCAGAGCATTATTGATGATTGGAGCTGATGATCTTTAGAGGTCTTTTTCCACCTTAATACTTCTCTAGCTCTGTAATCCCTCAAGCACTGTCATTTACTTTCAGAAGCTTTGTCCATTACCTATGTGCCAACTTTTTCTACCTGTAAAACATCTGCTCCTGCTGCTCTGGAAATGGCTCCTAGGAAGAGAATTCTTTCTAATGGGTAGAGGAGGCTTTTTGGATGTTCATGCTTGCAGCTTTAATTGCTCTAATTACCTGTGACATTTCACAAGCTGCACATCCCTGATTTGATGGGCAAAACATCCCCAATAATTAGGCCAAATGATCCCACCAAACCTCAGCAGAAAGCCTTTGCAGGGCATGTTAGCTGCTTTTTATTAATAATTATCCACATTAAACTTTACCAAAGGATATTACAACCTCATTTGCCTGCTCATCCTCATTGAGCTCCAAAAAGCAGGGTGAGGATTGGAGTTTTCTTAGGAGCTAAACAACATTTACATTTGGGGAGAAAAAAGAATAACAACCAGCCTTGAACTTGTACAAATCCAACTCCTTATTCCTTTTTCTATCCCCAACCCCTTTTGTTTCTGATGGAAAACAGCTCTAGATGTTCCATTTTGCCAGGAGAGGTCACTCTTTCTCCTTTGTCTTTCGTGGTTCAGCTTTGAGGAGCATCATCAATCCCATTTTCCTACTAGAGGACCCTTCCTTGAAGTAGTATTTGGATGCTGTCTGATCTAGGTGAAGGATTAGGAACATTTGCTTGATATCAGTGTGGAAAAGTCTTGAGGAATTTTGTGGTGAATTGATAGTGGATCTCCAAGTTTCCATCAACCATCTGGTTGAATTCTACCCAAAAGCCCATAATTCTCTCAAGTTCTATTACAGAATGATAAATGGAGGTTTTAAGAAGCAGAAACCAGAGAAAATATCACTTAAATTGTACAATTTATAAAGGAATTGTGAAAAACCAACCCTAATATTTTAAATGTATGTATTTGTGACAGTTTTCTGTGGTGTCCAACATTGGAATAACAACACATCTTGGTAAAAATTGGGCTAGAATTGTTCAACCAATCTCATCTTGAGCAAACCCAAGCCCAAACTGAGCCTTCCAGAATATCTTATCATTCCATTTATGAGGAAAAAAAAAATAATCCTTGTTGACTGAGTTCTCACTACAGCAAGAGCTAGAAAATCCTCAGGATATGGCTTCTGATTAACTAGGAATGAAAAAGAAAACACACTGATCATTTCTGTGTCAAACATTTCTTTCATCCCTGTGTAAAATAAAATTGGCTTGGAGAAAATAAGATCATACCCAGCCCCTCATGCCCCAATTAAACCCAACATCTGAGGTTCCACATAAGTGATTTATTTCCTTGCTTTCTAATTTTATGTCCTCATTTCTGTACTCCTACATCCCCAGTGATGTAGAAGGAGGGGAAAAAAAACCACCCCAAGCCCCCTGTAAACCTGGCTAGTCACACAGTATTGCATGACTTCTGCTGGCCTGGCAACCTCCCAAAGCCAGGCTGCTGCAGCTTTGCAGACTTGGGAATTTAGAACTGCATCCAAATGGTGGAGTTCTCCTTTTCATAAGATGTGTGTGACTCTCCTCTTCCTGTTTGTGTGTTTTTTTTTATAGGGAACAAGATGTAACAGGAGCTAGTGCAAGCATCTCTGGATTACATTCAAATACTGCTTTGGCTTCTCACCTAGAGAAGCTTTTTTGGCTTCTTCTCACCTGGATTCTGAGAGAAATGGAAAATTCAGATTTTATGAATAGATGAATTTTCTTCAAGGATTTGCTATTTTTATTTTTTTACTTTGTTGTTGTTCCTCAACATTGCCAACTTTTATGCTATGGGACCAACAGGATCTGATCAATGAGGTTGGGCTTGCTCTCTTCTCCCAAGTAAGAAGTGATAGGACTAGAGGAAACAGCATCAGGTTATACAAGGAGAGGTTTAGGTAGGACATGAAGAACAATTTCTTCCCCCAAAGACTTGTCCAGCCCTGTAAGAGGCTGCCCAGGGCAGTGATAGACTCCCCATCCCTGGAGGCATTGAAAAGCCATGGAGATGTGGTGCTGAGGGACATGGCTTAGTGGTGACCTGGCAGTGCTGGCTTAAAAGTTGGCCTTGGTGATCTTAAAGGTCAAACCAATGTGATGCTGCTCTGATACTTGTGAGACCTGCTAGTAACACCTTGTGTTGGCCACAGCACACCACTGAGGCATGGCAGTGCTAGCTAGCTGCCCCAAAGGGGAGAAAATGAAGCAAGTATTCAAATGCTGGGAAAAGGAGATGTTAATGCATCCAGGAAATGTGGTTTTCCTTTGGGGGGGGAAAGTTCCTTTTTGTGTTGCTAGTTTGCATCTCTGACTGAGGTAAGAGCTCTGCTCTTGAGTGCCTTCAAGTATGATGACACCAGAACGAGTACATAACAACAAGGGCACTCACCCTTTTGTTGTTGAGGGAGAGAATCAGCAAAAGAAAACTGAAAGTGCTCCATCAAATCTTATTCCTAGCAAGCTGCCTCTCTGCCAGAGGTGTGAACAACAGGAACATGTCCCTTTGACCACATAAACCATCTGCTCTGGACTCAACAGGCAAGCTCAGTGTGGTAAAAGTGCCTGTATTGTTCTATCCCTCTTTTCCTACAGGGATATATAAATATTCAGCCTGAGAGTCAGAATAAATCTGCACAGAGCACACGTTTGAGCAGTCAACTGGCTTCTCTGTTACCCTGCTGGTGACCTTCAGCTTTTGCTTTCCTGCTACCTATTTATGGGAAACAGATAGCTGCTTTGTGGCCAGATCTAGGTACTGTCATCCAGCTCTGTGTCAAGAGGCATGGAGGCACCCGTGCAGGTAGGAGGTAGAGTAGAAAGCTGTGCAAGGAAGAATAGTACCAGAGAAATAGCTATTTTTCCAATATATTCTATTGTATTATTGAAAAATTCACCCTGGAATTGCTAGATAGAATTCCTGAGACTATCCTGCCCTTTTCCCTGCCTTTCCCAATGTGGGAACTCTTCAAATCAGAGCTTGTCTTTACCACATTGATTGCTAAAAGCTAACAAGCTTCCTCCTTGCTGTGTCTGGGAGTGTTCAAAGAGTGTGTGGCTGTGGTGCTTGGGGCCATGCTTTAGTGCTGAGCATAGCAGTGTTGGGTGGATGGGTGGAACTGAGGAGCTCACAGGTCTCTTCCAACCAGAATAGTTCTGTGATTCTATTTCTTTCTACATTACTTCAGGAAATCTTGCTAAAAGACTTCTACCAGCATTGGCTGAACTGGGCCTGTGATTCCTACAGTCCTGAGGGCAGCTTTTGGGGACTGGGGCAATTCAAAGAGCAGGAAGGTGAGGGGTTAACTGACCTCTTTTCTGCATGTTATTTCAACACATTAGCTCCCTGCAGGTTGCATTCTTGGTCCACATAGTTTGCCTCACAATATTAGAGCACCTTTCTAATCCTTATGCACCTGTGGCATCCTTCCAGTTAAGAGAAAGATGTCTATTAACTTCATTTTTGGAATGGCCCAGTTATCTGCATTGATGTAGGTCCTCCAGGCAGTAAATTCTCTTAAAGGAGAAACCTTACTGTTATTGTTAGCATATTGTGCTGAATTCTTTGCTTTTTCTTTCAAGGAACATCTTAACCTTCCCTGGTTGCAGCTCAGGAGGCTTGGAGGCAGAAGTGGTGCTACCTATTGCCTCCTCTCTTCTCTTCGCACTACTAAAAGCATAAAAAAAACCTTCTACCAAACAGCTTTTATCTCTGAGCTGTTTTGCATGGTCCTTACCTTGCACACATGCAAGCAACCACCTGGTTTTACTTCATACAATATCAAATATTTGGTAATTTGATAGCTCATAGTTTCTTCTTTTATTATCAAAAACTAGATGCCATTCCTAAAACAACATCACCTTTGTCAACTACAAGAAAAAAAACACAGCTTTCCTTTAGGCTTTCTATCAGTATAAGACACTGATGTGTTTATAGTCTGTATAAGAAATGCCCAACTTGCAAAACTATGATTCCTCACACTATTTTTCTCTCCTAACTTTTCGAGTTGCAAATCAAGACAGAAACGCTGTCGACCTCGAGTGATGCAGAGTTTATTGTTCCTCATAAAACCCCACATTTAAACATCAGCATCTTTACAGATAGAACTAATAATGCTCTGTTTGAAAGCTGAGGGGAAACTATTTACATGGCAACAGAACAAATATTATTTATCTTGAAAAGATTGAAATACTTTTTTGTGTGTCTTCTAGTCCAGAACACACAGCTCCTTCAATAGAACCTCTGGGGATTGAAATAATACTACCCAGGGTGGTCTTTCACACTCTGCTTTTCCCTCTTCTGCTTCCCAGAGAATTCCATTTAGAGAGTATTTAACTGAGGACATTTTCTTTATTGCATTCCCCCCCCCCTTTTTTTTAGAGGTTTAGAGCTTTGTTGGAAGTGTTTTAACTTGTAATCTAGCAATGTGTCAAGCCTGCTGCCAATTAGTGTAGCTGATGTGAGAATGGATTTGGGCCTTGGGAAAGATGGCTCAGTCCTAGAAAAGAACAGAGCAGCCTGGGGAAGGGAGCTTGGGAACCAGAGGCAAGACAGGACAGCCCCAGAAATGCTTAAGGAGAGAAACCAGGAATTTGTACAGAGCTCAGGAGTGCATGGGTAATATTTACCAGAGGTTTAACCAGCTGCAGAGATGTTGGATTCTGTGACCTTTAAGGGTCCTTTCCAAGTGAAACCATTCAATGATTCTATAAGTCTAAGGAATCAACAGTACATATTCAGAGCCCGATTTCTGCTGGAGAATAGAATCCTGAAGGTTGGAAAAGACCTCTCAGATCATTGAGCCCAATTGTTAACCTAACACTGCCAAGTCACCACTGAACCATGTCCCTCAGCACCACATCTCCCTGCTTTTTGAACCCCTCCAGGGCTGGTGACTCCAGCACTGCCCTGGGCAGCCTGGGCCAGGGCTTAACAACTCTTTCAGGGAAGAAATTGCTCCTAATATCCAACCTGAACCTCCCCTGGCACAACCTGAGGCCATTTCCTCTTGTGCTATTGCTTGTAACCTGAGAGAAGAGACTAACCCTCACCTTGCTCCAACCTCTGATGAAACATTCCAACTGCAACTCATTCTATAAGGAGAGGTGACAGCATTGGGATAGTGTTGGAACAGTCTGAAAAGTCCCATAAATCCTTGGATAAACCCTGAATATATGAGAGAGGAAAGGCAGAAATATATCCTGCAGTTACAAATATCAGCAGAAAGTAGAGATACGAGCAATTAAAGAGGAAGAAATGTTAGATGCAGAAAGCAATGCTGTGGGTGATGAATGTTGCATGATTACTTTCAGTTGTCTTCCTACTGTTCTGATGAGAACTGTGAAAATTCATTGTGTTCAAAAGCAGTCAGAAATTCTCAGTTCCTTTCTAGGTCTGTCCTGTACAAAAACATACAACCCAAAACCAAATTCTTTTTGTTTGCTGCAGAATTCCAAGTGAATAGAGCAGAGCAGCCTCAACCTATGCTTGGATGTTTTCCCCATGACAGGATGAGAGGAAATGGTCTCAGGTTGTGCCAGGGGAGGTTCAGGCTGGATATTAGGAACAAATTCTTCCCTGATCCAGGCTGCTCAGGGCAGTGATGGAGTCCCCATCCCTGGAGGGAATTAAAAACTATGGTGCTGAGGGACATGGGTTAGTGGTGACCTAGCAGTGTTGGTTAACTGTTGGACTGGATGGACCTTGAAGGTCTTTTCCAACCTTAACTCTTCTATGATTCTGAAGGTGGGTCTGATAATTCCAACAACCTGAATTAAGCAGACAATATCTCTCCTTCTTGGTGAATCCCACTTCCCTCTGAAGGTGAGGTGGTGACAGAAAGGAACTGAGATTTACTGCAGTGAGGTCAGCACCAGAATCAGGTTTGTTTCCTAACCTGAGTTCAGAGCTGGGATGGGGGAAAAGAGCAGGGAAATAGCTCTGAGTGGATTTTGGCTCTTCTGGCCAGTGGTGCTGGCACAGGGACAAGGAGAATGGCTGAGTCAGAACAAGAAATACGAGACAGGATTGGGAATTCCAGTAGGATTAATGCTGGAGCCCTCCATGGTGAACAGCAGCCTGACTAGGCTTGCTATTGATGTGATTTAAGTTCCCTTTGGGAAAGCAGCTTGGAGTTCTCAATCTCCCTTTGGGATAGCTGGTGGAGTGTCAGCCAGCACTAGCTGCCCCAGTGCTCTTACCTTCTAGGTGAGCTCAGCAGTGTAGACAACACCTGCAGTGAGCAGCACCTCAGCCCTGTCTGCTCTCTGGGCAGCCCAGAGAAGGGCCCTGATTTTCAGAGGATGCTTTCCTCTTCTCCTTCCTACTTCCATGTGCATTTTTTCTTTGACGCAAACTTCTCTGCTTGGCTCAGGAGTTGGGCAAAGCTGGTGGGTATGACAAAGTGAGGGAAAGCAGCACAGGAGGAATGGAATACCTACTCTTGCATAGCAGACCAGAAATGGAATGCATCCTGCTCACTCCAAACCAAAGAGAAATCATTCTGAGAGCAGAAGAGTTCAGGAAGCCTGATTCAGTGTCTAGTTGTTGCCTCACAGTTGATGCTTCTAGTGTTGGTTGGAATGAGATCCCAGCAGGATGGGGAGGGGAACAAAGAAAGAACTTGGATCTTTCTAGCAGTCTAACCCCAATCTCTCTCCTAGCAGATCTGTCAATCACCCAATCTCATCCCCCAGGGTGAGGTTAGGTGGGAAGTGCAACTGCCAGGAGAGCACAGAGCACATCTCCTCTCTTCCCACCCTCTTGCCACAGACAGCAGTGAATCCTCCTGGCTTCAAATAGATGTTTCTTGATCTGCTAGTTCACAACACTGGCTGAGACATCTCTCCTAACCTGCGGTGTTTGCAGCTGTGTGGCAAGAAGCAGATAAATCCTCCTCTCAGGAGGAGTGCTGTAGATAGTAATGACATGGTTAACATCAGCTCTGCAGCGTGGGGAGCCATCATCTGCCAGCTGCTTCCTTCCTGCTCCTGGTGGCTGAGAGAGGGCTTTCTGGGCCAAATGAGTGTTGGCACTGCTTTCTCTGCTGACAGAATTTCAGATCAGGACTTATCTTGAAGTCCTAACATGTGAGGCTTGTTGTCAGAGTAGTGGAGTTGATGAGAAGCATGAGATCTTGGCTGAGGAGAGTGCCCTGGCATTGCTACAGATGGAGAAGGAGGTGCTGCTCTTTTCCTCTGACCTTTCTAGGGTTGGCTTGGAGCTAAAAGGAAGAGAAAGTTTAGGGCTGTGTAGTTGTAGAAATAAACTTATCTCTTCAGTTCTGCTGAAGACTGATTTGGTATAAAACTCAGATGAAAGCTTTCCTTGACTTCCTTTGAAGCTAATGATAAAAAACACCATCAAATTAGCAGCCCAGACTTAGCTGTAAATAGTAGTTTACAATGAGATGATAGAGAGATCTGCTGTTGCCTTGAGGGGAAGGAAGGGAGAAACACAAGAGGATTCCAGGTTGGAGCCCAGGGAAGCAAAGCTACCAGTAAAGTGATCAGTCCTTCTGGACTGGGACAGTAGGGAAGGAGCTGAGTGTGAGCACAGCTCTGGTGGCCACAGAGCTTCAGGTAATGGAGAAGCTGAGAGCAGAGAGGCCTGAAGGCAGGTTGTGATGGAGAACTAGATGTGGCTGCTCTTGGGAGCTGGAAAGAGCTGGCTAGAGTTACTGAGAGCAGGAGCAGAGCAGGCAGATGCTGGCCTCATCCCTAAGAGTGCTCCCAGCTGGAGATGAGCTGCTCCAGAGATGTCCTGGCTCAGCACCTTGTGTGAGTACTTCCAAAGCATTTCAATCCAAATGTCAGGCTGGGTGATCCACTTGCATTCTCCTTGCTGCCTGAGGAGAGAGATAATGACATTGCCTGTTGGGATGGAAAGAGAGCCTCTGGAATGCTTTTGGCAAACAGAGTTGTGTTGGAGTAGTTTACTTTGGATTGCAAATCCCAGCTATTCATTTCTGCCTCTTCCTCCTCCTGTGCTGAGAGGAGAGGCCCAGATCTCCAAACATTGCCAGGAGAAATGACACTGAAACTGAGATCTCTGCAAAATATTTTGCAGAGATAAAAACTATGCACTTGGGCAAGAAAAAAATACACTTGAAGCTCTGCTAGCTGGAGTGTATTTTCATACAGAACTGCTGAATTCACTATTGATTTGGTTATATGGCTCAATTTGATACTTGATAGGAGCATATCTAGGATTGCTTTAGCATTTTTTCCTTGTTGTTTATAAGTTGTTCACATCTCTAGATTAAATATTCATGGTTAATATTTGCTGGCAAGTATTGCCAGATCAATTATTGATGCCTTTAAGAAGAAAATAATCTCTTTTCCATTTTAATGATTCAGTTGTCTCAAAATGTGATTTATTTTTAGGGTTGGTTTTTTTTATTTTTATTTTAATACAGCAGATTTAATTCTGAATTCTTTATTCAACTTGAACTGTAATATAAGGTCTGTCAGGAAATACTGGATGTGATTCTGCTCTCCCAAAGGGATTTGCAAGCATCTGGCTTAGTTATCTGCAGTGAAGATCTGTTGCTGTGGCTGGGCTGAACCTTATGCACTGACTCCAGCCTTTATTTAAGGCTTGTATAGGTTCTTTCTGTGTGAGGCTGCTGTGCATGTTTTTGAGAGGTGACCTTAGAATCATGGAATCATTCAGGATGGAAGAGACCTCTAAGATCATCAAGTCCATCAACTCAAGAGCACCATGCCACTAAACCATGTTGCCAAGTGTTATGTCTACATGGCTTTTTGAACCCTTCCAGGGATGGTGACTCCAGCACTGCCCTGGGCCAATGCTTATCCACTCTGCCAGGGAAGAAATTGCTCCTAATATCCAACCTGAACCTCCTCTGGAGCAACCTGAGGCTGTTTCCTCTCATCCTATGGCTTGTCACCTGGCTCTAAGCTCCTTGCAGGGAGCTGTAGAGAGGGAGAAGTCTCCCCTGAGCCTCCTCTTCTCCAGCCTAACCAAGCCCAGTTCCTCAGCTGCTCCTCAGTACACTTGTGCTCTAGACCCTTCCCCAGCTTCATTGTCCTTCTCTGGACATGCTCCAGCACCTCAATGTCCTTCTTGGATTGAGGAGATCTTCTCTAATTGTACATTAATTCCTGACAATGCTATCCATTCTAGATTTAAAAAGCTCTCATTTTTAAGCCTAACAAGTAGCTAAGACCTCTTTCAAGGTTAAAAGATGTGCTCAGCAGTGTTTGAAAACATCAGTTCAGAGACAGCTAAGGATCTGCCTCTGCAACCCTTAGCTTCCAAAAGCAGTGTTTCACCCTGTGATTTCTTCCATGCCATTTAAATCATGGTGACAGAATTGCCACCAGACTGCAGCAAAAGATAATCTGCTTGAAACTGAGCCAAGAAGTGCAGAACACATCAGGTATTTGAGGGCTTTCAACATCCAAAATCAGATCCCACCAAACACAAAGCAGCAAGTCTTATTCCTGCTCCAAGTGACAACAGAAAAAAGGCCTAAAATCCAGAGTAAAGCTGTCTGCAGAGCTTAGCATTCCCTTTCAGCTCTGCTCAGCTAAATCT
This sequence comes from Bucco capensis, assembly GCA_013396975.1. Classification (NCBI taxonomy): domain Eukaryota; kingdom Metazoa; phylum Chordata; class Aves; order Piciformes; family Bucconidae; genus Bucco; species Bucco capensis. The sequence goes on along the minus strand of VWZO01020975.1, from coordinate 16,470 downwards.
GGTGCCATCCTTTGTGACACTCATCCACAGGGCATCAAACAGTGGTTTGCCACCCACCTTGAGCAAGGTTGGGTTTGAAGTATTTGAAGGCACAAGAAGAAAGTATCCTGCTATTAGTTAGTGGCAAGCTGGAATTTGATATCCACTTGTTTCTGACAGTTCTAGTTGAAGCTGTCATTTACTTTGGTGTTTTTTTTTTTCCAGAGCCCTTAAAATGGATCTTTTTACATGGTAACATGAATACATTGGAATGGGGGGAAAAAAAACCCCAATCCCTGCAGCTTCATAGTTGACTCCTGAAGACCTCTGCATTCAGTGCACACACAGAACCACATGGGATTAAAACTGCAATTAGAGCTTTGTGTTAAGCACTCCAAAGCATTGATTAAAGAGGATTGGTAATCTTTTTCTATCCCTAACATTTCCCACTTCCACACCTTCCAACCCAGGATCTCTGCCCTCTTTAATTGGAGAAATTGAGGCAGCAAGGATTTCACAGCTCTTTGGGGGATTAAAAGTGGACACTAAAATGAAGAGTTTCCAAGCCAGATTTTGGTGTTTTTATGGCTCTTCTTCCAAAAAGCCATAGCCAACATAATAGTCCTGAAGTTCTTCTGAAGCAGGGATAAAGGCTTTCCTAAACTCACATCTTCACCCACATCAATGTAGAGAGCTTAAGCAGCTCTTGCTTAGTGATAGGTTGATGGTTGGACCTGATGATCTTAGAGGTCTCTTCCAACCCTAAGGATTCTGTGATTCTCCCCTCTCTCCCTTCCCTCTCCCTTCCCTCTCCCTTCCCTCTCCCTTCCCTCTCCCATCTCTCCTCCCCAGCCTCATGGACCCAGGCTGCAGCTGNCCCTCTCCCTTCCTTCTCCCTTCCCTTTCCCTTCCCTCTCCCTTCTCTCCTCCCCAGCCTCATGGACCCAGGCTGCAGCTGCAGTTTGCTGTGCCTGCTTTCTGTGCAGAACATGGGATGCAAAGTGCATTGTCCTTACACAACTGCAATAAAAGGTGGAGCAGGGTTTGGGGTGTTTCAAACCCTGCCTAAAGGAGGCATGTCAATCCCCTTAATGAGAAGCTTCAGCCATCCAAAAGCACTGAGACCTTCCTCTGCAATGGAGAGAAAACATCTTTTAGTGCTTGTTTTTACTGGTTGGCTTCAGTCAAGTCCTATAGATAGTTCTTGGTTGGAGCTCTGCTTGAGGAAAGCTTCTTTAGTTGACTCACTCATTGATGCTGATGTCCCTGTGATATTTTGGGTGGGATTGTCAAGTGGTCTGAGAGCAGGGATCCTTCCATATACTTTCCTAGCTCTCCAGAGGCTTTCAGAAGAGACCAGTGCCCTTCATCCCATGGATTTCTATTTATTCAGCAACTCTCTTGTGGAACTTTCGACTTCCAATTAAGTTCTAATGCTGTGTTCATTGTGCTGAGGCTGGGTAATAATTCTGTAATCCTGGGAATAAGGCTGTGTTTGGCTACAAAGGTAATTGAAAAGGGGTTTTGTCTTCATGAAAATACCATGCTTTCTAATTTCCTTTGGCTATCTAATGTGCAATCTCTTCAACAGAGTGGAGAAGGAACTGCTCCCTCTCCCTGGGATTACTGCTTGGAGAAGACTGCAGTGCTGCCTAATAATTAGATGACAAAATCCCAGCTCTGTCTGCAATGCCATTTTGCCTTCTTGCCTAAAATGGGCTATTGCATTTTGTTGTAATGGAAACATTGAGGAGATTTCCTAATTAACTCTGCAATTCCTGCTCAGATCCTGCATTTCTGATGCTCCATTTCTCCCAGGCAGCTTGATCATTCACCCTTCCAGAAAGGAGTTCTGAACACATGTACAATTGCTGCTGTTTACTCCATTTTTAAAGCCTTTTCCTTTCTTCTCATTCCCAACATTTATCTCCTTACTTTTATCTGCTGAAATAGAAGCACAGTCCAAAAATGAGATGTGTTTCAGACCAATTTCCTGCATCATGCTTTTGCTCTCAAGTTGAATGACTCTGCATTCCTCAGGTTGTGGCAGGGCTATAGGTTAAAAAATCTCTTTTTCAGCTAAGATATAAATATGTAAAGGAGAGAAATTTATTCCCATGTAAGAGAGAGGCTGAGAAGTCTTTACTCTTCATTTACTAAGCCAAAGGTTTTAATGAGAAGGAGTCATAAGAGCTTATGCTGATTATAGCTTGCACTTGGAAAGAGAAAGTAAATGAATATAGATTTTTTTAATGCATTTACAGGAGCAATTTTGCCAGCAAACACAAAGTTCTCATGTATTTGAGTAAGTTTTTCCCAGGAGCATATACAACAATCCAGCATCACAGGATATTAGGGGTTGGAAAGGACCTCTGGAGATCATCTAGTCCAGGAAACTGCATCAGGAAGAGGGAGAGAGTAGTTAGAGAATAAGAAGATGCTGTGTGTGGAGGGGAAAGAAGAGGTAAATATTCCTTGAAAGAAAGGTGATGTGACTCCCTTCCTCACTGGCATCTTCATGGCATTATCTAGCATATAAGAAAGGGCTAAATGTTGTTGTAACTCTTTCACACAGCATTAATTGTTATCCAGAAGCTGTCCTCCTTGAAACCAGCAGATCTGCTCAGAGAGGCATCCCTGAGATCTGAGGGATTAAAGAGAAAGACTTTTTGAGTTAACACAGAAATAACCAAGGGGTTATTCCTTTCTGGAGCCTGAGGAGTAATGATTTTACTGGAGGAGGTGACCTATGTTTGCTTTGCCTGGTGCTAGTAAAGGTTTTCCATGTTGTCTAGGGAGGGAACTTGCTGCTGCTTTGTGTAGAGAGAGATTTTGCCTCTTGATTATTAGCTGGAAACCTTTTATTGACTTTCTTTTGAGTATGCTGCTTTGTGACACCTGAGAGATTTGCACACTGAGAGCTCCCACAGAGAAGGAATTCCTAGATGAATTCCCAGGGACTGCAGAAGAAACAGCATTGCTGGAGCTGGACTTGGGCTGAACATGCCCAAACCTTGGAAGCTTGTCTGACAAAGGATTCTTAGAGGCTGAGAGCATGTGGGGATCCCATCAGGAATCTTCTAGTATGATAGGAGCAGAAACAACTGGGAACTGACTCCAGGTATTACTCCAAGAGTCCACATCTAAACTAATGGTGTAATGTTGCAATCCCAACAAATTCTATCTGGTATTCCCTTGGTCACTTTTGAGCTTAGCTCTGGATGACTAAGATAAGATGAAATAAGCATGGCTTGAATGAGAAATGCTTCAGGGCTTTTTTATCCCCATTTTCTCAATTTTTAGTGAATTGTCTTAAAAAAGAATGAATGTTTTGATAGCCAACACTATAGTTCTCAGGATAAGACATTCCTTGTGAAGGAAAAATTCATCTGAGTGCCAAGTGAAATGATTGTGAGTGTGTTTGAGCAATCATAGAATGTGTTGGGGTGGGAAGGGACCTTTCAGGGTCATCTAGGGCCATCTGCAGCTAAATCAGGTTGCTCCCAGCTCCAAACAGCCTGGCCTGGAATGGTTGCAGGGATGGAAGTGAGTGTGAACAAAGCTCTTTCTGCCTCCTGCAGGAGCAGTCAGGTTAAGGAAGGATCTGTCAGCAAAAGGCCAGTGCAGCATGATGCTCAGAGACCTGCCTGATGTGATTAACACAGTGCTGTTATCTTAATGCTTCTCCTTTTCAGCTTGTTGTGATTTCCTACCCTTCTTTTCTCTTCTGTGCTATGATTTTGAGGACTTTTCAGAACAGCTCTTGTACCCTACGAATCAGACACACTTTGCCTTGCTTTGAGAGGACAATTTCTTATAACAGGTTTTCATGTAATAGCTGCAATTTTGGGGAGTGTTTATTTCTACACTCTTTGAGCAGTTCAAGGACATCAGAACTTGCTGCCAATGGTTTCTTTCTTGGGTGACCTGAGGTGGCAGTTTGGTTTTTTTTGTGCCACAGTTGGGTAGAAGAGGTGAGCACCAAGATGATGTTATTAAAGTAGAAAAGAGACAGCTCTGTGACCACTTCCAAGGGAGATAAAATCACACTGCTTTGACTCAGTGGAGTGCTGAAATGCCTGAGGATATTACACTAACAAATGAAATTTCCAGAATCATTAAGGTTGGAAGAGACCTCTAAGATCATCAAATCCAACCATTAACCCATCACTAACATACCTGCTGACATTTAGATCTTGTTTGTGTTGCTTTAATCCAAACTCATCTGACCCAAGCCACATGATAACCCAAAAGCTTATTGGAGCCCAAGGAGTGATGAGATTTTGATGTTCAAAGAGTTCTAGAGAGAAATGCAGAGGGAATGGGGAAAACTTCTCCCTGTCAAGCTTGACAAAGCATTTATCCCTGTAATGAAAGTTGTGCCAAATGTTGTGTGTCTTAGAGGAAGGGAAAAAGAAGGAAGGGAAAAAGAATGAAGGAGAAATGAAGGAAGGGAAAAAGAAGAAAAAAGAAGGAAGGGAAAAGGGGAAGGAAAAAGAAGGAAGGGGAAACAAAGGAAAAAGAAGGAATGGGAAACAAGGAAGAGAAAGGGAAGGGAAAATAAGGAAAAAGGAGGAAGGGGAAAACATGGAAAAAGAAGGAAGGGAAAAGAAGGGAAAAATAAGGAAGGGAAAAAGAAGGAAGGGGAAAAGAAAGAAGGGAAAGGAGGAAGGGGAAAAGGAGGAAGGGAAAAAGAAGGAAGGGGAAGAAAAAAAGAGGGAAAGAAGAAGGGAGAGGGAAAAGGAGAAGGGGAAGGGAAAAGGGTTTGATTTTGTTGCCACTATTTCATACTTTAATTGCCACCCATGAATTTTCTCCTTTCAAAATACAGAATCACTCTAGAGAGCATTAGCAGGGCCAAGAAAATTCCAGGTGATTGCAAAGATAATTAAGGTCAGGATGAAAGAATGCTTTTTGTTGCTTATGTGTACACATCCTGGTGATCCCTGGGATCACTTGTTATACTCCAGGCTTGTCCTGCTGTGTTTATAGGAGTCTATTGATTGCTAGGATTTGTTTTACTGCTCCTGGATGAAAGTATAATGAAAGAGCAATTTTAGGCATGATTCAAAGCCTCCTAAAATAAAAATCAATGTGCCTTCTTTCTGTTGACTTCTGTGAGCTTGGAATCCTCTCAAAAAGAAATATATGGTGCTATCCCAAGTTTGGTTTCAGCCAGTCTTCAGCATGCTCTCTGCTCATCCATCATCTTCCCCAGGGCCAAGGTTGCTGTTGTGCTGGGAGGGTCCAGTTGCAAAGCTCTTTTGTTCCTGGCTCAGGTTGGATTCACCTCCCTTTCCCATGCCAAAGGAGCTACAAATTGGGCCAGGGTGAAAACACTGCCTGAAAGAAAGGATTTCTCAGTTCCAAGCCAGAAAGCTAAGGGCAAAATTGAGCTGGGAAGGGAAATGAGAGCTGCCTTTTCCACTTAAAAAGCAAAATGATGTTTTTGACCCATTCCTAAAAGAAAATAGGAAGTGTTTAGTTTCATTAGAGCATCCTGACTTATCTCCTGCTGCCTCAGAAAAGGCAGAAAGCTCTGTAATGGGCAAACATTCCATAGAATGATATCCTAACCTTAGGCAGCTAGTGTCAGACATTCCTGCTTGGAGTATTAAAGCTGCCATTGCACTCTTAGAAATGATTGTGGCAGCTGGTTTAATCACAGCCAGCTCCTAATCCTGCCAGGAGAGCTTGTGGCACTGAGGAACACAAGCCACTCACATCCAAGCTGAGTGCAGGCCTAGCAAGGAGGGAGGAGCTCCAGGGAAGGAAAACTCTTGGCTGCAATTAGGATTTGTCTTGTGTGAAGACTGAATAATTAGGAGCTAATGAAGGGGAAAGGAGGAGACTGCTTATTTTCCTCTTTCCCTTCTTTTCCCTGTCCCTCCTTCTTTTCCTTCCCTTCTACTTTTCCCTTCCCCTTCTGCTTTCCTTTCCCTTCCCCTTTGCCTCTCCTCTTCTTTTCCCCTTCCTTCTTTTTACTTCTTTTCCCTTTCCTTCTTTTTCCTTCCTCCCTTCTTTTTCCTTCCTCCCTTCTTTTTCCTTCCTCCCTTCTTTTTCCTTCCTCCCTTCTTTTTCCTTCCTCCCTTCTTTTTCCTTCCTCCCTTCTTTTCCCTTCCTTCCTTCTTTTCCCTTCCTCCCTTCTTTTCCCTTCCATCCTTCTTTTTCCTTCCTCCCTTCTTTTCCCTTCCTTCCTTCTTTTCCCTTTGTTTCCCCTTCCTTCTTTTTACTTCTTTTCCCTTTCCTTCTTTTTCCTTCCTCCCTTCTTTTTCCTTCCTCCCTTCTTTTTCCTTCCTCCCTTCTTTTCCCTTCCTTCCTTCTTTTCCCTTCCTCCCTTCTTTTCCCTTCCATCCTTCTTTTTCCTTCCTCCCTTCTTTTTCCTTCCTCCCTTCTTTTTCCTTCCTCCCTTCTTTT